>PVIA01009385.1:0-61596 GCA_004024845.1 Tonatia bakeri | reverse complement strand
TACCTTTGCGTTGGGATTTTAGAAATACTCACGGTCCTCTTGTTTCTTAAGTTGCTAATGTTCGGTACAATGATCATGGTGTAGTTCTGAAACACTTAGAAAGTGTCCACAGCTGCCAAACATGGACCTTGTGCTTTACTTTTCTCATAACCACCCATTGAATTGTTTCTAATAGAAACACGTACTTGCTTATTTCTAGTGGGTCCCCATTGTGCTCCGTCAGGTAAAATCCCACTGACATGATGACTTACTCATCCTCACCCTCTCGTCTTGGAGCAGAGGGAAAAATTCACTGAGAAACAGCATTGATAATAATACACACCATGCTGGGCCGAACCAACACCACCCTTTCGCTGTCCGAGCCATCTGGTCGGCCACTTCAGATTCAGAAACGGAGAATGAGACCGAGTCACTGACTTCTTCTAAATCACACCCCGCTAGCGGCCACGCTGGGGCCTGCCCGGCCCCTCCATCCACAGGCAGACCCTCGTTTCCGTTCCATGACGTTGAGCCAGGGTGCCAAGGCAGGCTCATCTGGGTGGCTGCAAGTCAATTCCCGTAAATCTCAGCCCTCCGGAGAGCCATTGTTTGCACCAACCCATGTGTAGAACGTGTTATGCAATGCAAAGCTTTAAAAGAGTTTTTGCTGTCTGAGTGTCAGGTCCCCAGGACCTCCCGGAGTGACCAGCGCTGCCGTGTGCAGGGACTGGACCTGCTGCCTTCAGACTTGAGCCCGGTCCTGTTGGAGGCCAGATAGCACACGGGGCAACACGGAGTCTGGCCCCAGCGTCTCTGCGTGACGGGCAAGTCCTCCCCTCCGTTGGCCGCCTCTCAGCGTCTGTCGTGGGAATAGTCACAACACTGACCTCGAGGGGCTGCAGGACAAAGTGAGGTGAAAGGACAGTGCTTGGCACCAGCATGTGACAAGTGACCGACCGCATCAGCAGCTGCGGTGGACGCAGAATGGTTCAGAACCCAGGGGAAGCCGTCTCTGGTCTCCTGATGTTGTTATTTGCTCTCTGTCCTGGCTGGCCGACAGCATCATTTTCACGTTTATTAGAATGCTTCTTACCTTCCCTTAGCACGACCTGTTTCCGTCTCTGCCCTGCACCTTCACATTCGGGAATCCTCTGGTTCAGGGGTTGAATCTCACTTCCTGTTTCGCCAGAACGTTCCGTATTGTCTGCCATGGAGCCGAGGTGCGACACCTGTCACTTCCTTCCACACACCTTGCCCCTGAGGTGAGTGCAGGCGTCCCAACCGCCCGACCCGACCACTCACAGTGTTTGCATGTCCATCGGCGTGGAGGCAGCAATCCTGGAAAAGCACGCGAGAGGTTTTCAAGTGTGTTTCTATCCTCCTAGAATAATGTCTTCAAGAGAAGCCTGGTTTGTTTGTCATTTCTACAGCATGATGCTTATAATGATGCAGTGAATTTTGTCAACACACATATTTTTTGCTTCTGTCCGGTTGTTAGCATGGTATTTTTTTTAAGAACCCAGACCGAGAAGTGTCAGCATGAAAAATCACCTTCTGCCTGGGACCAGGGAACACTCACAGGCTGTGCTGCATGGTTGGGGAGGAGCTTCACATATCGGCAGAAATGTGCAGAGCCGCTGAACTGCCAAACCATGGACGGTGTCGCCGCATGGGACTTGGATGGGTGCCGCCTAGGGAAATACAGGGTACAGACAAATTGTGATATTGTAAGGAACAGCTCCCCCAGTTTGAATTCACATGTATCTTTCTTATCAGGTTTAGAGATATAAAGCATATTAGCCTATTAGGGCTGCTATCAAAAAGTACGCCAGAATGGATGGCTTAGAAACTAGGAATGGATTTCCTCACTGTTTTGAAGGCTGGGAATCTAAATGCAAGGTGTCGGCAGGATGGGTTTCTCCTGAAGCTTCGCCCTGGCTCAGGACAGCCGCCCCCTCGCCACGTCTGCCCGAGTTATGTTCTCTGTGCAAGCACGCCCGTGTGTCTCAGTGAACGCATGCTTTCTCTCCTTGTAAGAGCACCAACCAGTCAGACTGGATCAGGGCCTGTGAATGGGCTTCGTTTAAACTCATTCCCCTCTTCGAAGGCCTTATCTCCAAACGGAGTCTGATTTTGAGGTCCTGAGGGTTGGGGCTTCCCCATATGAATTTAGGAGGTAATGACTCATCCCATAGCACAGAGTTTTATATATGAAAACTAAATTCTTATGTTATTTTTACCATGAGAAAATTAATACTTTACGTAGGAAGCTTGGCTATTTGGGGATTGTGGTCGTCATGAAGGCCTTTACAACATCTATTCATTTATGCAACAATTTTTGACTGAGTGACTGCATTTCAGGGCTGAGGAGGGTGTAAGAAGAGATGAACACTGGGTCCTCGCCTGCAGCGACTGTCTTCCGGCCGAGTAGGCGCTAGTGTGTACACGGCACACAGAACTGTAAGACGTGAGAGGCACACCACCTTGGGGCACAGATGACAGGGGTTCGGGGCCGGGGGAGAGCTCCTCTCCGTGGGCCTGGGGACGTGACAGGGAACGCATAACTGGAGTTGGGTCTTAATGAATGGTGAGAATCAGTGTGTGAGTGTTTAGTGAAAAAGGTACTTGAGCATAAAAGCAAGAGACAGATATAGGGTGAGAGAGGCCAAGAGAACATTTCCTAAGAACAGAGCATGAGGAGTCTCATTTGGCTGGAGTTCGTGAGGGGACATGGCTGAAAATTCCAAGTTGACCCAGATGGAGGAAGAGTCAGGTGTCCACAGGAAGGCGTGTGAAGGGTGCTTATCAGACAACATGACCTTTTTGAAGATTTAAAGCCGATTGTCGGTGCGGATCCAGGAACTCGGGTTTGGAGACCTGGGCTGTAAGGGTTCGGCACCCCTGGCCTCTCTCTGTGGCCCACATCCTTAGGCCTGAGTCAACCGTCTTTTAGAATCATAACCTTTTCACGTCTGATACATGCAACCCTAAACCCGCATAGGAAACCAGCCAGATCGAAAGCCTCCCCCAAATATTGTAGATTAAACGTCTAAAGATAAACACTCTTTCCCCTGATATCTCAATAATGCGGGGAGAGAGTGAGGTCATTTTTCCCTATAACTGACTTAATAAGCAACAGGCTTGATGATTTAGTCATTTATATTTACTGTGCACTCCGGAGTTATCAGCTCACCGTTCTAAAGTCTCTTTAACACAATTAGCTGGTATATTGTTAAGCAAATGAGCTTGGCTACACATTCTCCCTCCCCACGGCTAATAACGCACATGACATTTTACTGGTAGAAAAGTTGAGGGGAAGTTATTTGCTGACATTTTTCGCACACCTCTGCAGACGAAGTTTCGGAGGCTGATTACAAATGCCATCCATCCCGCATGAGATGGCGTTTCCACGGGCATGCTCCGTGAGCTCCGCTGCCAACCCATGGGCTTCACCGAGGGGATTTGCACGTTTTTAGTCTGAAAATATCTCAAGACATATTTTCCATCCCGTATATGCATACCACCTCCCCAAACATTGCAGGTGAAAATGTAGTGCAGTGGTTAATGCCTGGTGACTCACAGCACTGGCAAACCTCAACCGCAAAAATATGGCCGAATAATTCAGACTGCACGCTCACTCACAGAAAATCTGTGTTTGCTTTCTTTTCAAAGAACACACTAAGCTAAAGGTCATCATATAGCATTTCCTAAAAGAAAAAAGAAAGCCAAATATTTTTCTGGCACCTAAACACATGGCAGTCATAAAGGACAAGGGCCTCTGCACAGGGGGCAGGCCCTTTTATTTATTCTGGCTGGATTTAGAGCCGAGCCGGGATTATTAGCTTTTTCTTTATATCTGGGCAAGTAAGGCTTTCTATATTCAATATAAATTTTCAGATCCAAATATAATTTAAACATAAAGGGTGGCTCTGGTAACTGACAGATGTGCATTAGAAAGTCATTCTACTTTCCTCCTAGCTAAGTAATGTGAGTTAAGTCACTTTTTTGAGCCTTGACAGCCTTATCCTTCTTTAAAAATTTCAACTGATTTTATTCAACCTTTTTCCATCACCATTTATCCCCCTATACCCTCTTCCACCTCCATCTACCCCCACCCTTCACAATTACCACGCTGTTGTCTGTGTCCATGAGTTTTTTTCCCTTTTTTGTTCAATCTCTCCAGTACCCCCAGCCCCCGAGCCAGAGCTGTTAGCTTTCTGTTTAAAATATGGATGGAAATAACCATGGAACTGCTGGGAAGAGTAACTGATAGGGTGCATGTTTAGTATGTGAGCCAGGAGCTGGCCCAAGGTCATGGCTGCTGTTGCCTTGTCTTTAGTTGAGGCTGCGGAGACCGCCACAGTTCAGGGAGGTGTGACATGTGTGGTGCTGTAGTTGTCGGGTCAGGAGGTGAACTTGAGCAAGCGGGGCAGAGAAGGGTAAGGACACAGGGCAAATCAAGGTGCTAAATAACAAGGTAAAAACCAAAAAATGAAGCCACCGCTGAAGGGGACACTAGAGCCCTCAGTTCCCTGGGCCGAATGGCCACACACTGGGCTCCTGGTCATTTTATTGAAGATTTATTGATAAGTAGCAAAAGCCCTTTTCAGCATCATCGGAACAAGGAGGCTATTGACAACTATCAAGTATTCACCCTGAGCGATACGATTCAGATGGAAAGGCGCGACTAGGGCACTGCGTCTGCATGCGAACACAGCTGTTACAAGCAAATGGGTCTGCCGAGATGAGAGGGTGAACTCCAGGCTTTTCTCACAAAGCGAGTAACTAACGGGAAAATGAGCGTTCTGGGTTCTCTGCAATGTATCCCTGAGAGGCAGAAGCTCCATTCAGCTGGCACTGTCGGGCAGACGCAGCCTGGAGCGTGAGCACGGCCCGGCCCACGGCTCCAGCCCGGTTACCTCTTCTTCCCCGCGTGCCTGTGGCTGTGCTCGGTGGCCGGTGCTTTTGTCTGAACGGAAGCTGCTGGCAGCCTCCGGGGACAGCAGCCGTGGAGCACACCCACGCCTCACTGTGGTTGCACACGGGGCAGGTAGGGACATGGTCCAAGGACAGCCAGGCAGAAAGCCCTCAGCAGGATCTGAAAACGGAATTTTTTATCAGAGGGAACAACAAACTTTTTGGAGTTTACATACAGTAGTTCTGGAAAGTACAAATATTAGCCATATACAAAATAATAAGAGCATCAGTAGCAATAACAGTGACAATAAGGGTCAAAATACAGAAGCAGAAAACCTATAGAATGTATTATATTGTCTTCCAGAAATTGGACGAAGTTTCTTAACTCAATATTCTGTTTTACACACTTACAGACCCTAATAATGGCGTTTGTAACGGTGTCAGTGAGGTACTGTGTAAGCTACTTCATTTTCATAAATACATTCTGCATTTATGCTGAGTTTGTCTCCAAACCAAATGTCTTCCAGTAAATTAAAATTTCCCTTGAATTATTATGCTTAAATAATGAAGTTGTACTTTTGAAAAGTACAATAGGATCCACGGTATAATAAAATTCTATCTACAAATAAATGCACATTTAAAAATGTGATATTTCTTTATTTTCTTTAAACTTTGCCATGTCTGGTTGAAATAATTAATCTACTCCTGGTACGTAAAGAACTCAGAATGTGTATAGTCCATTGAGAGAAATGCCAGTTGAGATGGACAGGGGATCTGTTGCTTACCTGATTGGCAATGACACAGAGGTTGCCAACATACTCTGCTGGTGAGGTTCTAGAAACACCAGCCCTCAGACGGGGCTGTTGAGCCTAACAAACACCACACCCCTGTGAGAGGAGATGGGGCCGCCCCTTCCAAAACTGCACCATCATCACGCTCCGACACAGCCAGCTCTCGGAAATCTGCACCAAGGTGTATCCCGGTGAAGGTAAAGCTGATATGTACTCATGGCTTTCCCTCCCAGCCCTATTTATGAGAGCAAAATAGAAATCGGCTAATAAATAACCTGACCACATTCTAAATACCCGCTCGCAGAGCCAGCGACCTGGAGCACGTCTGCTGTGGCGTGGCGTGGGGGGCTGTCCTCTACAGTGAGCAGGGCTTCCCTGCCACGGGCTGCGCCGTGGGCGTGCTGCTGGGTAGCGAAGGGCTGCTTTTGACGGTCTGCTGCTATAGAAAGATACATGGAATACATCTACTGCGTCGTGACATTCAAGACTTGTTCACGGAAACAGACAAGATGGGCATGCTGTGTATGTGATGAGTCTGCACATCTACGAAGGGTGAGGGGATATCCATTGTCTGTCGCCATTCCCATCCTGGTATCTGTGGACATCCTTATCTGGACCTAGGTCTGTACTGACTGAAGTGTCACATCGGAAGGATAAACAAAATCAGCCACAGAGACAAATATTTCCTGCAGGGGATGGATGAAAACTAGATTCATCTCAGCAGACGATGCTCGTAGCTCTGATGTAGCATCTCATGAATCATTTTATATACTCATTTAATGCCTGTACGTCGGTCGAGGCGACTGCCTCCCCTGGCCACCCTCGGAAACGACCCAGACAGGAGGTCCTTCTCTCCAAAGTCGCAGGTGTGGCCAACTGACGGGGTTTCCTGGTGAATCAGCTCTTCTGTCATTTCAGCCCATAAGTCCCCATGAATGCCATTTTGAGGTAGTTGAGTGATAGATTCAGGTTATGACAATCTCTGTCTATGCATGCCAGCATCCACCTGTTCACTCATGTCCTCAGACAGCCCTTAAAGTCAACTTCCGGAAACTCCACTCCCGGAGCTTGTACTAGAAGGTTCGCTGTAAGGAATAGATGAGACTAACATTTTGGAGAAATCGAACCATGAAAAGCTGCATCTTTCTCTAAGCCACAGCGAATGAACAGAGAACCTAAGATGGAGAGCGGGCAAGAGCAAAGGCCTTGTGCTGCGGGTGAGCCCAGGGAGGGTGCTGTTAGTGTCTTCAGTTTCCCCGTGGTGGACACTGCAGACCGGGAGGGTTTAGTTCTGGAGCCTGCGGCCAATGCACTGCAGCACTGGTCCAACTTCCACCAGGTAGTCCGTCACCTGTAGTTGGCCCTCCTTCCCGACACCCCCGCTCAGACTCGAGACTCGCTGCTCAGTGTTGGGAAATGGTGGAAAGTGGCCCCTGTCCCCTGCCCACTGCAGATGGAGAGCCGTGGAAGGCTGGATGTTACTCCTGTCTAGTCAAAGGTATACGAGGGAATATCTTTCTCTAGACTGCAAAGTGAAATGCCAAGTTCATTGACAGTTATCTATAGTAAATCTCTCTCAGGGAGAGCTGCATGGAACTTAAATTTCAGGAGTATCATTTTGCAGGGACTCCCACGAAAAATCCCGAATGCCTGGGTGAAACAGAAAAGCGGACGGTTGTCCCTGGGCATCCATATGAATATGGAACCCGAGCCGGGCTGAATGATTCCTAGCTCTACAATTTCACTCCTTTAGATGAATGTAAAACTAAAGGCCCCAACCTCATGTGCAAGTGGGATTTATTTTAAACTTATCTAAAAGAAAAATTTTGAGTGCCGAAGTATAGAATGTATTCTAATTCACTTCTAGGCATTCTCTTTATTATTTCCATGACAACCTTTGTTGGAATGAAAAATGTTCAGACAAAAAAAAATGGATACAGTGTGAGAGAAGACACATCTGCCCGGAACTCTCCGCCCCGAGATCTGAGTCCTCATGGCCGGCCCCATGGAATCGTCTACCCTGCGCTCTGCCCGGCTCCAGAAAGCAGAGACCCTTCCCCTCCCCCGTGCCTGCCAAGCACCTTATAGCAACTGCTTCTGATTTATTATGCATGGATTGTTTCCGTGTGTGTACTTGTCTTCATGCGTTGTTCTTGTTCATTTTCATTATTTCTGTTTTTAGCGTCTTCACCTCCGGACCATGAGCGGGTTCCCCATGCTCCCCTGTGCTCCTTCCTTCAACAGATGCCCTCTGGAACTGGTACGATCTAGCAGGCAGGCACTGAGCGTGCATGGCGCAGTGGAACAGACTCTCTCCTGGCCTTCGAGGGGCTGATGATTAATTGGGGAACCCTGATGGTCAAGATGCAAATAACTGAACACGTTAATGTTACAATATATCAATCGTGATGGAGGTGATAAATGGGGTTGTGGGTGAGGCTGAGCAGGGTGAAGAGCCCACCCAGGCAGATGGTACAGATGGGCTCTTGGGTTCAAAGAGACGGGAAAGGTTACCCATAGGGAATGTTTACCAAAAGAATGGATTACCATTTGGCAAGAGAGGAAGTGGGGTGCTTCTTGCTGGTAAGGAAATGAATGCTGTTAACTCTAAGGCAGAAACACTCCAACTCCTCTTCTGGACTCAGAAAGTTGGCTTGAAGCTTTCAGAGAGTGAGAGCTCTCCTTCCCTGCAGGCCGCACCGATGGCCTTCTCTAGTTTACATAGTTTTGTACAGATATGAAAAGGTTAGTGGTGTTTTCCTCTTGTGAGGTTTATCTTTTTCTTTTCATCGGATTTATCTGCTTTCCTGTCAGAAAGCGGCAGTGCGATGCGGTTGTTCATGCATATGTTTAGAGAGTCCCAGGTTGCCTGGCAAAGCGTCTCCTTTGCGGTGAGGACGTCAGCTTTGCTGCCTCTGGCACCGCCACCCGCCGTCTCCTGTGGCACTGGTTGCTGCTCCACGTCGGTGGGAGTGTGAAGGGGGAGGCTGTGTGTGCCCATAGGGACGCCGTCAGTGCCACACCCGGGCTTCTTGTGGCAGCTTACAGTTCCTCAAAGACATATGACTGTGAATGAGAAGTTTTCAGTAGATTTTTGCATGATTTTAGATGTTTACAAATTCTAATGAGATTTCCAGTGTGCTCTGCAGCGTGTGCTCTGCAGCATGTGCCCTCCTTAGACAGGCTATGTAGCCATCTAATAACAGTACACAGAATGCAGGTTTGGAATGTTACAGTAGCAACTCAATGAACATGTATGAGAACATGCAAGTGACATGAATACCCTTAGGATGCAAATAAGCCCCCCACTCATTGCAAGTTTTATGAATTATGCAATATATGTGCTTTTTATTTAACAGTTAATGAATATATATTTCAATAATCACTTTAGAACTGAGAGGTGGGGGGGTGGGAGGACTTGAATGGGAGTAAGGGGGTGAAAACTGTACTTGAACATTCACTTAAATAAAAAAAAAGAACTCAATTTTTATAGTGTAGACTAAATTCAGCTTTGATAAGAAATTCACTGAAACTTTGAGGTGTTTTTTGTGTTGTACAAGGCTGCCATTTAAGGATGGGTACAGTGAGTATCTTTGTAAAACCTATTCATTCCAGTGTATTCTGTTTGAATAACACGTTGGCCTCTTGGGTGTGTAAGAGCTCACTCAAGTTGAATAGGATACATGTTTGGGACCCACTCTGTAAACTGGAAATGCTTTACAGCAAATGAGGAAAGGGAGGTAGAAATCAATATTTGTTAAGCACTTCTCATGCCCCAGTTACTGTTTTCAAGGGCCTCGCCTCTGTACCCATGGGAATTCTGACAGGTACGTGGCGGGGCGTGCTGCGTTGTATGCACCATGCAGGGGAGGAAGCTGTGCTCGGGTGTTAACTGTTTAGCCCGCGATCACACTGACAGGAAGTCCGTTTCACGTGAAAACAGAACCCAGGGTCGCTTGGGCTTCACGCTGCCAAAAGGTGCCATCCCCACTCGTGCGTTCATCTAAAATGATGTGACTGAGCGTTTCACCATTCAGGTACAGGTCCTTGTTCTGTTCCTCCGTCACGACGTTCCCCGAGCCAGAAGCTTTCTTTCCTTATATTCAACAATATTTTATTTTGTTTATTTTTAACTCATTTTTATTGCTGTTCTATTACAGTTGTCCCAGTTTCCCCCACTTTGCCCTCCTCCACCCACTCCATCCCACCCCTCAGTCCACCCCCACCCTGTTGTCCATGACCATAGGGCACTCATACATGTTCTTTAATTAGCCCCTTCCCCCTCCTTCCCCTGTTACCCCCTCCCCCACCCCTCTGGTCACCGTCAGCCTGTCTCTTGTCTCCATGTCTCTGGTTCTATTTTGTTTAATAGTTTATTTTATTCATTAGATTCCTCTTACAGGTGAGATCACATGGTATTTGCCTTTCACCACCTGGCCTATTTCACTTAGCATAATGCTTTCCAGTTCCACCCATGCTGTCATGAAGGGTAGGAGCTCCTTCCTTCTTTCTGCTGCATAGAATTCCATCGTGTAAATGTACCATAGTTTTCTGACCCATTCACTTACTGATGGGCATCTAGGTTGCTTCCAGCACCTGGCTATTGTAAATTGTGCTGCTATGAACATTGAGGTGCATAGGTTCTTTTGAATTGGTATTTCAGGGTTCTTAACGTATATTCCCAGCAGTGGGAGTTTCAAAAGGCAGTTTCATTTTTAGTTTTTTGAGGAAATTCCTACTGTTTCCCACAGTGGCCATGCCCGTCTGCATTCCTACCAGCAGTGCACTAGGGTTCCCTTTTCTCTACAACCTCCCCAGCACTTGTTGTTTGCTGATTTATTAATGATAGTCATCCTGACAGACGTTTTCTCATATGAATTACTTCATTTAATGAACTATATGGTCATTCATTTTTTCTTAATTCTATTTTGGCAGTCTTTCAGAAAAGCCCAAATCATAACCTGAATTTCTACATTCACAATAAAATGAAAAAAAAATAGAATGTGAATACTTAGCATTCAAAACCTCTGACTGTCTCAGATATGCTCTGTTTTGCTTTTCTTAGATTTTCATTTTTCATCAGGAAGAGCAGCAGTAGACTGAATGAATAAGTCTGTGTCATGAGATTCAAATTCATGTAAAAATGTTATGTTCTTACTCACCCTGGAGCTCCTATAAAGGGAAGGATTTTGCTACATCTTGCTGAAAATACCCAAAGCAAATGTATTCAATAAATATACTCTGGCTTGATCTACAACAAATTTGCAAGAATTTATGCAAATGCACAGATACCTGGTTGGTCGTGTGACACTAATTTGCACAGATGATAGACAGTGTGTAGAAAGTATGAGGGATTTGGGGCTGATCAGAGAAAAAGGGGTGGCCCGAGAGGCCATACTGGGCACAGCCTTCAGTTCATGTTCAGACCGGGTCATGACCTTGTGAACCATACATCATGATTCTGTCCAAGGCCAACAGCAGTGACGAGACGAGTGACCCGGACAGGGAAGAGCGTGAGGAGTTCCCAGAGCAAAGAACAATGGGAGGAACTTACGTGTCCGGGTGATGCCGCAGTCTTCAAAACAGGTTGCCCATTTGTAGTGTTACCATGATGGTTCTCAGTGACGAGTGATGGGTGGTCCCAGACTGACCCAGCCCAGGCCCCAAAGGGCCATCAGGATTCACGTCTTCAATCTGCATGTCCTAAGGAGGGATGGCAGACACAGGGACCTAGTAGACACATTCAAAAAAGTCAAGCTAAACCACCCACCACTGTCCTAGACACCTGACCTCACTGCTCATCCTGTCCGAGTCCGGGGCAGAGATCCCTCTCAAAGGACTCAATGATGTGTCCCACTGGTGTGGCGGGGGAGGTGGGCAGGGACTGCTGCCTTTGTTCCTGAGTCCTGGCTCACTGAGAACCCTCCCTCTCATCTCTGGGACGTCCTCTCCTCTCAGCATGGCAGGTGACAGACACCCCCTGTCTAGGCTGAACCCCAGCAGCCTGAAGTCATTGTAACTCTTCCTTCCTGTCCATTCTCCTAAACAAGGCTATGCGTTGTTCCGCTGAACCACATTTTCGAGTACGTGTATCCTCCTTTTCCTCTGCTTCCTTGTCCACTGTCCTCTCCTGCCACAGAGCCCCTCTCCTCTGCTCCTCGATTACGCTTCCACGCCCATGTCTTCTCCCCTGGATCCTGCCATGTGCCGGGCTGGCACCGGGCCAGCCTCTCCACTAAGCAGGCTCTTCCTTCCTGCAAAGTCTCCGCAGAAGGAGAAGGGCATGGCTTCTCCTTAAGCTGGGTCATCAGGGTCTGGCAGGGGGAGGACCCCGCATCCACACCGGGTCATCTGGATCTCTCTGGGCCACGGGCAGGCTCCTGCGAGGCTCGTAGATCAGCCTGCTGGCGACCTTTACGCCATCCTGCGGGGTGTGCTCCCCAGGTCCCCTCTTGGCATCCGGGTATTTTCTTTAACACAGAGATGTTTCTGAAAGCCTCCACAAAGCTTTGCATTCCTAAAAACACTGAAAGTACAAGTTAATATATTTAAACAGTGGACATAGGATGACTCACTGTTTCGACATCCCACTGAAATCATTTGTGATGTTTTACATTTTATATTTACATCAGATTACATCTGATCCTTCTGTGAAGCAGCTAAAAAACCATTCCAGACCCAGTGCCAGCTGTCATAGGAATAAGGATCATCCTTTCGGGGTGGGGACTGGGGACATCTCCCAATCTCTGACTCACTGATTTCTAAAAGATGGCCTGTCTCTCAGCCCTCCAATCTCGTTAATGTATAGCTGAAACCAGCTTGCAAATCTATAGGGCTTGGATCGTATTGCTAAAAAAGGAAGAAAGTATTATGGAATTACATTCTAAAGTAAGATTTTTTACTTATTTCATTGGCATTGAATTGGGTTCTTTTGACTTTGAAGCATAGCAAAGTATTCTGTGTATGAGTCTGTATCAAAATCAGGAACACTGGTGTTTGAACCAAGAGGGAGTGACATCTTACACAATCTCGTCGCTTCCTTGAAGACCAAGCCTTCTATTTTCTTCCTCTTTCTGCACCCCAGCGCACTTGACAAAGAGATGTACACAGCTGACGGCAAGTGAGTATTTGTTACAGACATGGAGTTCAAGTGGTAGCTGAGAGGTTATAAAACGACGCCTCCTAGGAAGTGACCACAGAAAATTCATTTATTTTCCACTGTGTTCTAGATCTGCAGTGTCGCTGTTCCCTTCCCCGTCCTAGACACCTCTCCATCTGCAGACGGCCCTTCCACGAAGGCAGTTAGGGTCCCTGTGTGACTGAGAACAGTGCAGAGTTACACTGACGCTGGGTCTTCAGCCCTCCCTCTGTCCCGAAGGCACCCTGATCACTAAGACAAATTGTCGCACACAGAGATCCTGTCCCATTGCCGTGTGTGCTGGTGACCCTCACGATGTCTCGGGACAGGAGGGTCTCTGCCTCTCAGCTTGAATGCGCCTCCTCCTCCTCTCCGCCCAGCAAATACGTGCCTGTCTTCATTGCCCTACCCACTCACGCACGAGCACTGCACACTGGGTGTCTCGAGACAATAGAAAGGTGCTCTGTCACCACCTGGAAGCCAGAAGCTCGAGACCATGGTGTTGTCAGGACCCCACACCCTCTGACAGGTCGAGAGGGAGGGTCTTCCCTCCCTGGTCCCAGCGTCTGGTCCCAGCCGTTCACCCTGGGCACTCCTTGGCCTGTGGACATCTCACTGCAGTCTCTGTTTGCATCTCCCCGTGGCTTCCTTCCCTGGGCAGGTGTCTCCGAGTCTTCTCTGCTCTCCCAGAAGATACAGGATTAAGGACCATCCAGCACGACCTCACCTTAACCACACCTGTGGAGGTTCTAATCTCACGTGAGGCCCCGGGGGAAGCACTGCTGGTTAGGATGCCCACAAGTCTTCCTTTGGAGGCTCAGTGGGGTGGGATAGAGAAAACGGGGCTTGAGGGTGCCCCTACCCAATGGGGTGGGGCAGGGGGAGGGGCTCTTGCAGACACAGGCTCCGCCCTTTCAACCTTGGTGGAAAGCTGTGCTATGCACAGACCCGCGGGCGCGATTCAGACTCGGGGGGACAGCGGACATGTGACCTATGTGTACTCAGTTGTCTGTTTTCCCCTCCAGTTTTCAGAGGAATCGCCTTGTATTTGTCGAATTTTCATGACATCCATGAATGATTTTGAAGTATTATCTTCTTATTACAATTTCCAGAGAATTCTCATGGGACTTGGGCAATGTTAAATATAACAGAAATATCAATTACTGGCGGATCTATTGATATTAATGCCCGGTCTTTTGCGTGGTTCACAGGCACGGCTAACAGATAATGAAGTGTGTGCTGTAGTCTCACTGTCCCCAGCGGTTGACACTTTTCTGTCACATTGTCCCTGGTTTCTCGCTCATCTTACTCTTTCCTCCCTTCGGCATCCTGGCCCTTCCCTCCTCCCACTTTTTCTGTTTCCTTCCCATCTTTATCATGTGTATATACCTGCATTTGTTTTTCTTTTCTGCCAATTCATACCTAACAATGGGGATTTTAAGCTTTTCTTTCCATATTTCTGGTAAAATTGTTACCTACTTTGTCTTTCGTTCCTGAATGTATTCTGTTTCCTCAGAATTGTATGAAGAAATATTCACCACAGAGAATAGGTAATCAGTGAGACAATGCACGCGGCGTCCTCACATATTTAACCCAACTGATTGGGATTCAACAATTTATTTTTTTATATAGTAAGAATAGTGATGAGGGTTTCAAGTAATGTGACTGTGAATAAAGTAAACTTTCTTTTAAAAACTGTATTTTAATGCAATTTCTGAAGTTTTACCAACTTCTCATATTTTTAAACCATAGCCCAGATAAGTCTCCAATAATGTCTGGTAGGTAAGAATAATTTATTTTGATAAAATCTGAAGAGAACCGTCTTCAAATGGAAGTAGCGATAACCTTTTACACTAACATATGCTATAAGCTAATCTTAGGGAACCTGACTTGCATCTGTTGAAAATGAAAGCTTCTTGTATTTCACATTGAAAAGTCTAACACTGGATGGGGCAGTTTATGCTGGGCGTGTATGTAGCCCCGAACCTACATGTCTAGGTACAGGAAAGTCGTGGGAAGAGAAGAAATGACATTTTCCTTCCTGTTTGTTTAGTTTACTCTGAAATCTCCTTTGGGTGAGGAAGTTAGAGCTGGTTCCTTAACGCGCACATGGCGGACGAGAACATTCTCTTCGGGAGCAATGTGCAATCCCCCGCATTCCGACCCTCCAGCTCGCCCCTGCCCCACTCTCCGCCTTCCCGACCCCGGCTGGACCTTGGCCCCACTGACGGCACCCAGGGCGGCGGTCCCCTTTCTGCTCCCGCAGGCTCCTAAGTGTCCCCGTTTATCTGCGCCTGCTGGGGGTGACTTGAGACTTAGTGCGAGGGGGCACAGAGGGTCAAGTGGACTTATTCTTTAACCTGCCAAAATAATTGTTAAAAATCAAGTCAGCTTGTAATGTCTGTTAGAGGCGTTTCTTGGTCAGGGCCCCTGGGCACGACATCCAGGACACGGGGTAGTCACTGAGCATAAAACGAGTCCTACTCTGAGAAACGTCATTTAGTGGGGCCTCCTCAGCTCAGGGGACACGCTCTTCCTGGCACAGCGAGTTCTATTCACATTGTTTGTAAGACTCTCCAAGGTGTTTGTATCGGGCAGTGCGCATTAGCAGACAGACCACCCACCACCCTTCAGGTGAACACCCCCCCCACACACACACACACTCAGACACATTTAAGATTTCTAGATTAACTTGGAAAATATATAATGACGATTACTTGTCAAAGCAATTTTAAACACATTTTATTTATTGTATCTTTGCACATCAAATGAAGGTATATAATTATTACTGTCCAAGCCAAGAAATATCGCTGCCCTTCAAAAAAAATTCCACATTCCTGTCACAGCACCAGCCTGCCTCTCCCTGTGTATAGACGGTTCCGTCTGCTTCTGTAGCAAGTTAATCTCAGAACCAAAATACTGGATATTGATCTCTCTGCCTCTGGCCTTTCTTCCGACACAACTCTGATCTTAAGATTGTGGCTGTGTGTTAAGCCTCGACTAGACGAAAATCAATTTTTAATGAGTCTTCACTGTTGGTGACAGTTTCTCCTAATTGATAGCACAGACCCATATTAAAGGAAACGTGTTTCCAGGTGTGTTCTCTGTAGCGGAGCATGTGTCAGTGGCTGGGATTGGACTGGATCACCATGCGCACTGAGCGAGGGTCAGGGACCCCTGGGGACAGAGCTTGAGGTCACAGAGGCGTGTGTGCACGGCACAGGGTCTGCCGGCCGTTCTTGGGGGTCTGCATGCGCCTTACTCAAAACTCCCGTCACCTCTCCCTGGTCTTGGTCTTGGTCTTGGTTGAACATAACTGCAAAAGCAAAGTGCTTAGTGGGCACCATTACATAAAAGTATGTAATCCTTCTATTAAAATGCTTGATTATTTTCCTTTCGCAGAAAGGAAATAGAAGCAGATTGTGTGGGGAATTACTGAAAGATGGTCGATATTATAATTATCCGATTCAGTTAAAAAAGAAAGACATCAACCTGCCACATCTCTAGGGAAATCTAAGCCCATTTACATCCGTGCTGTGAAACAAAACGGGGACTCATCTTTCTACCGTGTTGCCTTTTCCGAAATGTCACATAGCTGGAATCATACAGTCTCTGTTCATCTAGAAAAATGTATGTAAGCTTCCTCCACATCTTTCTGTGGCCAGAGAGCTCATTTCACTGGTTCAGCTGAGTGATATTTCACTGTTTGTTTATCCATTCACCTGGTCACCTCCAGTTTTGGGCAATTACGAAGAAAACTGCTACACATATTTTGGTGCAGATGTTGTAGGCACACCATTTGCAGCTGATCTGGGGGCAGGCCCAGGAGTGTGATCACTGGATCCTGTGGTCACATTCTCTTTTGCTTGGTCGGAAACCACCAACTGACCTCCGAAGTGGCAGCGCCATCTGCACCCCCATCAGCAGGGGCCGAGAGTTCCCGTTGCTCCCTGTCCCCGCCAGCATTGCATGTAGTCCTCGCTTTGTGATTTCGACACGCTAAGAGGTGTGTCACTGCTCGTGGCCGGGCATCTTTCTGTAGGTGTGTCTGCCACCTGTGTATCTCCTTTCACGAGGTGTCTGCTGAGGTCTGTCGCCCCCTATTGGTTAAATGCTGTTTTGCTGTTGGAAAGAGCAGAGAGGCGGACGAACCCAGTGGCTCACCGAGAAAATCTGCAGCTGTTTAACAACCCTTCCCACAGGCAGTTTTGCTGATCTTATCCCAGACGGGACACGGGGTTAATTACACTGTACGTTTAAGGCTGAAATCAGTAAATAAGTGTCGCTGAGGAAAGCCAAGACAGGGGCATCTCTACCTGTCTCCTTCCAGATACAGCCACATTCCTTGACACATCAGACACGGCCTCCGGGCGTCTCGCCCTGACCCCCGCCCCAGACAGAGCTGTGGCAGGTCCCTGCGCGCGCCTGCGTCGGTGTAGCTGCGCCTGCAAACTCGTCACTGCTGCTGACAGAGCAGCTCCGGGGCCCCTTCCCCCGAGGACCGTCGGACACCCGGACACCACTCCTGCGACAGGTTCTGGTCCGAGCAGCCGCCCAGTGTACTAGGCAGCCATTACCTGCTTCGCTATGACTCTCTAAGGGGAGGGATAATGTCTTCCCAACCCCATTTCAGAGGAAACGGGCACAGAGAAGGGGACTGACATGTCCAGCATCACTCAGCTACATAGCGAGAGCCTGGGGGTTTGACCCACGGTAACGCGGGCCCCACACCACACCTGAACCTGAGTTTCTCCCGCGTGTCTCTGTGCCAGAGCACCTCACGCACTTGACCAGTAGACGACCATCGCACTTGACTCAAACCTGTGTTGGCTTCCTGCCCTCCGTCGGCTTTCTCCTTCAACAGGAAGGCCATGAGCAGAATTCAGAGTCTCCTTTCTTTGCCATCTGCTCCGTTCGTAGAACATAGTAGGTGTTTAAAGCCATGACGAATGAATACATAATCTAAAGTTGTGTTTCAAATGTGCTAGTCTGGGAAAGAAAAGCCTAGAAACAAAAACTTAGTCAAGCAGGAATGTGCCCTAGATGGAGAGACACACCTCCTTCCCTGCCGACGAAGCTGGGGCACACGGAGCCACGGCCGAGCTGTATGGAGACAGAGGCACCGTGGGACTGTGGTGGGAGGAGAGGCTGTGGGACTCTGAGGCAAGAGCCGTCTGTATCAGTTCTCTGTCACCACTGAACAGCTTATGGCCACTGTAGTGGCTGAAACCAACATGCCTTAGTATCCTCCAGTCTCTGGAGCTGGGCTGGGCCGGCGGCTCTGAGTCCCAGGAGGCCACAGGCAGAGTGTCTGCTGGCTGAAGTCTCACTCAAGGCTCTGCTGCGGAGGAATTGACTTGCTTGGGCAGGATGGTACACCCCTTGGTCACAGGACAGAGGCCGGTGTCTCCCTGTTGGCTGTCGTGCTCAGGCTGCCCTGGGCCCTGGCCCTCGGGGGTCACAGCAGGAGCTGCCCGCACCACGGGGGCTTCCCTCTCCAGAGCCAGCGCGGAAGTGCAGTCAGGAGGGGCTACCTGAGGGGACCGTGAACCTGTTCCTGCACCTTTGCTGTGTCCTGTAATTAGGGGCACGTCATGGTCATGCCATGGGAAAGGTGAGAGGCCCACGGGGTGGGACCAGGAGGGGCCGAGTTCCAGCCGTCTGTCCACACACAGTCTCAGAGAGTAATTTAAGACTGTTGGCCCGACATCCTCTCATTGGTTGTCAGAGTGGGCAGCGCCCCTTCTGTGACGTTCTAGCCAAGGAGCACTGTCTGGCAGAATGATACACCGTGCTGCTGCTGACGAACGTGGTGCATACACAGATGTGTTCAGGCGAACAACGGCAATGACTGAAACGCACAGAAGTGTTTCCTTCTACATCGGACATTTGGAATATGGCCCCAGGCCTCCTGCAGCCACATCCCTGTCCTTCGAAACACTGAGGGCTTTTTCAACAGCACACATCTCAATGAGTTTGGCTAAGGAGCTATCGAAGGCTTGGGAGTTCTGCGTGCAAGTATTTCTGTTCCTGTGTCCCGGGAGGAGGGGCTGGGACTCCTGTGCAGAAAGGAGGCTGCAGACAGGAAGTAGGTGACCAGCATGAGGCCTTGCCAGATGAGCAAGAGGCAGGCTGTCAGTGGCCTCTGAGGTCCCGTTTCATTCTTCCTCCAGGTACGCTGAGGTATATTTGAACATGAAGATTATTCATGTTTAAGGTGTGCAGTGTCCGTTTTGATATACACATATATTGTGAAATGATTACCACGATCCAGTTAATTAACATATCTGTCACCTTACATGGTTATATGTGTGTACAGGTGAAGGCTCAGGATCAACTCTTTCCACAAATTGCAAGTAAACAATACCATTTCACGAACTAGAGTCCCTAGGCCCTCTAGTAAGATCTCCAGAACTCGGTCATCTTTTGGTTGAAAGGTGAACCACCTGCCAGCCTTTCCTCACCCCCCACAGCCACCTCCTCTCCCTGGCTGCCGCTGCTCTCTCTGCATTTGTGAGTTTCACCGTTTCTAGTTCTGCATGGAAACGGGAGCACCGGGCTCCATCTTCCTGCATCCCGCTCAGTTCAGGCAGCGCACACAGTGCCCTCCAGTGCCCTCCGCCCCCCTCTCCCCAGGTGGCAGGACGGGCAGTCCCACTGGAGAGGCAAGAGGCAGATCAGAGCCCATGGGTCGTACCTGTCACCCCGTGTGATGGTGTGGGTCCCCAGCTTCCTCAGTTGGAGGATAGAAGGAAGTCTCTTGCTGTTGGCTGGTTTGTGTTACGGCTTAGGGATGCAAACTGCAGAGAAATGGTCTGCTGTCAGTGTTTGTCTTGGCCACTTATTTTTGTGTGTGTGTTTAGATCAGCTACTTAGCATTAACCTTCCACAAAATAGGGGAAATAATCCCCCAAAACAGTTAGTATAAAGATTAAATGAGTTGCTCTGTATAAAGAATTTAGACAGTGCTTAGCTTGTGTTAAGTTCTATACAAATGTTAACTACATTTATGGTTGTTTTAAGTAAAAGTCTTCCACCAGGCATTTCAATCCGTGGGGCTTTCTATTTTTTATTTCATTTACATCCATGTAGGCACTCCGAGCATGAAGGGTCTGATTTTATAATAAATGGAAATCTATGCTTTGCCTGGCTATTTCTATCTTGCATAAGTTAATTATTTTGGTAAGTATATTGAGGACGTGCATCTTTTTAGAGTCGTAAGGAAGTTAGGCTGAGTATAGTTATTTTTATATTCTTTGTACAGGTCTTTTAAGACAATTTTTAAAATTGATTTAATTACTTTTTTAAAAAACCTTTTCTAAAACAAAATCATGGTTTGCCTTGTCTCAGCTTTAATTTGGAAGCATGTATCTTTATGTCTTTATTATACCTATGTTATACAGTTCCTTGTGTGATCTTCCCTGAGGCTAAAATGGCCCCAAAATGCCCAGCGTAATTAGAAAGGGGGAATGCATTAAAATTTCCTTCCATGGAGTTTTCTGAGGTGTCTCAACCCATCAACAGAGGAGCTACAGAAAGTCAAGTCGGAGCAGCCATTAGCTGTGGCATCTCTTTCTGAGCCACTGGGTAGGGCCCCGCCCACCTGACACGCTGTAATTAAATACTTCCTCCCTTGGATGCAGCATTGTAAGCTTGGAGTGTAATTAACAACAATGTCCAGGCGAAACTTGGGCTACATCTTCTCAGGTGAGCAAGGGAAGCTTTAGCATCTTCCATTACTCCGGTTCTTTGTGTTGGGGGTCTGCTTTCTTCCATATGTACAATTTCCCTTGGACTTCTTGCTTTGAATTGTAATTTCTTCTTAATTCTACCATGTCTAAGCTGCAGTTTCCAAGTCTACAGCTCCTTCACAACGTTTAGATCACTGAGTTGCCTTTCTGTGACTCCAGTCCCGAGAAGAATGGCTGGTGACATACATATGCATTGGTGGTCCTTTATTATGCTGTCCCCAAAACAAGATTTTAAAGTGAACATGTATAAAAACATAAAAGCATAACTTTTGAAATGAATGTCAATGTGAAAGAAGAAAAAATTTAAATACATATGGTATAGTTCTTGTATAAAGAATATAATTTTTGTGTGTGTTTGTGGCTCCTGGAAGTGAAGCGGGGAGGGTTAGACCCAAGACACCAGCCAGGAATCACATTCAAATCCCGTTCTGTGTAACTCGACAGAGGTGTGTATGTGCGTGTTAGAGTGAAGCGTTTACTTCTCATATTTGGGTATTATTACTTGGCCAAATCAGGATTGCTAGAAACCAGTAATTGTACTTCAGCACAGAGTTATTCAGAAGTAGAATTTCCAATACCTATCAGTACCAGGAGGAGGAATTTTATGTCTACAAAAAGCAAACAAAAACCTTCGAAAGAAATTCTTGGTGGGCAAGAAGTCAATTTTTTCCTGTCGGTCAGAGAGAAATGTCACCCTGATGAGGACCTTACATTTGTGTCTATACTTGACCACCTTTTAGAATTTGCTTTCTCTTACCACCAGCAGATGTGTGCACAACGTTAACACACACATACTCACAAACCTCCAAGTTTGGAAGTATAAAGCTAGTGCAGTACTCAGGACAGGGATCATGGACTTAGTTTTAGAAGTTGCTAATTTGTCAGCACCCCTATTACCATCGGCCTCATTGATCCCGGCCGTGCAGTAACTCACAGACTCATCCCAGCGGGACAGAGGAAACATTAGACCCCCTGGAAGGGTACCCACCCCGGCAGGGGAGGCGTGGGTAACAGACAGAGTAACCTGGGTACAGGGACGAGACGTTCTCTGACTGGTGCCGACAGTGAGAGTCAGAGCCGCCCAGCCAGGGTTTCCACGTGAAAAACTCGAATGAGGTTCGAGAAGCTTGTTTGGCAAAACTATTAACTCGGGATAAATCTAGTGAATTTCTAAATCTAACCGTTGGCTCAGTTTTCAGAGATGTTTTGTTCACTTGCTGCAGTTCAGGGGCTCCGGGAATTGCTTTCTCAGAGACCAAGGGGTGTAACTGATACCCTCCGCTTAAGGGATTTAAACCCAGCGACCTCTCGGGGAAGAGCTGTTAGAGGCAGTCTCCCTTCTGCAGACACAGTAAATCTAAGAGAACAAGGCCCAGTCCGTGCCTCAAACCTGTTTGGGAACACCCCAGTGTGGATCACTGTTTGTATAGAAATCAGGGGAACACGAGGTGGGGGAGGCTCTCATTCGGCCCCTCTGCACACCTGTCTGCATAGAGCTGCAGGAGGAAGGCCCTGTTGTTCTCTCTGGCGACTGTCTTAGCAGCTGACACCTCGACCGCGAAGCTAATCACTGAGCGAATGGGCGGCACGTCCACTTACTCAGAATCACTCCAGAGACAGATGGTGGTTGAGAAGAACTGTGGCGATTTGCTTAAGAGCCCTTTATTCTGTTTTGTTCCTCCTTGAAGTTATCTCTGAGCAAAAGAGAAAGAAAAGACAGGAAGGAAGGGAGGGAGGGAGGGAGGGAGGGAGGGAGGGAGGAAGGAAGGAAGGAAGGAAGGAAGGAAGGAAGGAAGGAAGGAAAGAAGGAAGGAAGGAAGGAGAGAAGGAAGGAAGGGGAGAAAGAAAACTACATCCTCTTGATGATTTTTGGCCGTGATACATTTAGTGAAATAGATTTCACTAAATTATTCTCCATTATTCTATAAAATAAGTAACAGTTATTATATTATTAGTTACTAAAATACTCTTTATTTTTCTTACTGTGTGTTAAATTTTTAAGAATTCCACAGACTTTAGACACAGAACCTCCCGGGACAGGAGGACACTCCCACATTTGCATAGATATTAGGAGCAAAGTTGCCCACAAGAAGCAGGCTCCTTTCCTGACCTTGGCCTCCATCCAGTCTCTCTGGGAGGAGCCCAGATGCAGGCTGCAGACCCCCTAGACGTACTGGTGGAGAGCCCCAGGCCCTCACTCCTCCAGGTCAGCACCCTCTCACCAGAACTGACAGGGAGGCAGGTTGGGGCAGTCTGGGGAGTGCACACCTGGGCCCAGGGACTCCTGCTGGGGGCGCTGGGCCGAAGGGAATAGGCATGCAAGCTGTAAATGCAGCCCCTTGGAGTTCGTGCGGGACAGTGCGGTGCAGTCCCGAGTGTGCCCCAGTCCTCCCCAGAACCAGCAGCTCACTTGCGCTGATTTTCCATTCACCCTCATGGTTGCACATGTCTACACAATATTTCTGACATTCTCTGAAGTTTTGGGGCATTCTCACAAACCACGGGACCACATTATTGAAGATTTAAATGCTAAAGCAATTATCCACTATTTATTTTCTTCAAGAGCATCTGCTGGGACTGTGTGATCTTTTCTCTCTTTCTCTCCATGACAACCCAAATCAGTTTGTTTTCAGGTAAAAAATGTGTGAGATGTCTCCTTCAGCCCACTAATCATATTTCATTGTTTGAAATTAGTCTCATCTCCACCCTGCGCTTCTCTTGAAAATGAGTCAACACTTCGATTTCAATATTCATGAGGTAAACAATTATCAGTTTAGTTCTTGTTACACACATTTTTATGATTATATCTCTTGAATTAGTGTTTTAATGGCTAGAAGTTTGTTACATTAAAGAATTAATTTTTAATGGTAATTGTTTTATCTTCATATGTAATCAACTAACATTAGAACACACAACATTAATTAAAATACTTTATTTACTACGGAAATTCTTACCTGATTCTTCTAAGTATTGTTATTGCCGTTATTTGTGATGCTATTAAATTACCATACTATTATCAAGCTGTTGAAAGCAGCAAAGAAGTACTGTATTCGGACATTTTCCTGACAATGGTGTTGTTGTTCCTCTTACGAGAGTGAAAAGAAGTAGCAAGTTATGACTCTGGTCATTGACCACTTTACATCAGCTGACAGTACCAACAGTGGACAGTCACCCCTGCCGTGAGCGACCCCGTGGGGCAGCTGGCGAGATGCAGGACACAGCTCTACTGATGAAGGCCGAGCAGAGTGGTGGCCTGGAGCGAGCACTCCATAGCCCGCCTCCCTGCGCTTTGTCACCTCCCCCAAATCCGTCTTTTCATGCTGACTTCCTCACTTCTGAACCAGGGGTGGTTAAGGAACAGTCAGTCCTTCTGTCAGGTGATCAGAGCAGTGCCGGGCCTGCACTGGGCGCTGTGCATCTTCGGGCGGAAAGAGACCTCGGCTTCCCTGGGGAGAAGCCCAGGAAAGACTAGGTCTTGAATGGCGCAGCCACAACCCCTGCAGGCTTCGGTCCCCAACCCCCCTGCACTTTGATTTGCTCCATTGCTGAAATGTTGTTTGTGGCAGATGATAGAACCCAGGAAGGGGGTTAGTGGAGGACGTCGCCACAGCAAAGCAGGCTAATTCCTTCTCTTTAAAGCCACCAGTGGTGATTTGATCAAAGCTAAGATGTCTTCTGTGCTGAAAAACATCATTATTTTATCACCCATTACCAAAAAAAAAAAAAAAACCCCAAAAACAAAAACGCTGCCAATTAAACTCTGACCCAGCATTTCCTTGACACCGAGATCTGTCATTTACATTGATTGCAATGACTGTTTCAGATTAAGACGTAGACTCGAATGTGTTATTTTTGCATATACATAGAAGAGTATAAAAGACATCAGCCCCTTCGGGCAACGCATTAGGGGAACTCACAGCCACGTCCAAATAAAAAGCTGGACCTGTTGTTTGTAACCTTGAACTCTCCGGACGAGCAGGCAGGACCAGAAAGCACAGACGACCTTCGCCCAGACCTGGTGCCAGTCCTGGCCCTCACAGGTACGTCCAGAGCTGGAGGAGCCGGTGTTAGCGGGGATGCGGGAGTCCTTCATTCCGGACACTTGCACGCGCACTCCGTCTGCTCAGGCTGCTGGGACAGGACGCCTCCTACTGGCGTCAAGGGGACCGCAGAGCCACATCTCTCCCCGTTTCGGGGGCTGAAACCCAGGCTCAGGGCGCAGGAGGGTCCCTGACGGTGAGAATGGGCTTCCTGGTCCACGGTTGACGTCTTCTCGCTGTGTCCTCACACCGCGAAGGGGTGGCCTCATAACTTTATCCGGACACTCATCCCCTTCCTGAAGGCTGCGCCCTCGTGAGCTGACCCCACCAGCAGCCTCAGGGATGCAGAGCTGAAGTGGGGCTTGGTTCTGGGGATTGGGGTGAAGCTCAGAGAGTCTGGAGTCCTGCTTTTTCTATGGCGGAAATTTGCTCCCTGCGTTTTTTGAGACAACCATATACTCTCATAGCATCGGGCAAGCGGTGGAGAACGTTCAGTCGCTGTGAAAGCTTAGGGCAGCTCTGCGCATAGATGGGCCCAGCTGTGGACCCTTCCCAAAGGGAGCGCCGGGCGCACCGTGGGGCAGGACGAGCCTGGGCGTGTGACCTTGGCCATGTCCCTGCATCAGCTGTTTATTCTCCTGGCTCTTCAGGAAGGAGGCCCAGCGCCCATTGCAGTGTCTCCCTTGCAATTCTTCTCCCGTCAGTATTTGTGACACGCCTTTACTGTGACTCAGCGAATTTTGTCAGTGTTTCCAAAACTGGAACTATCTCGTCACAGTATTGTGACAATATTTTTTAAGATTGTAAGATTAAAAGAAAAATAAATTCACCCTAAGCCAAACCCCAAACATATTGTTAAATGTTCACCTTTAATACCTCTTATTCCTCCTGTCTCCCAGAGAACACCGTTCTCTCAATAAGGTGAGAAATCACTTTCGCAGGCAGAGGGTAAATGGGTAATGGTGATACATGTTATCAAATTATTACCATAAAAACCGACACCAGTTTTTCCCCAGTGGTGTGTCGGCCACTGTGTTTGTTGATGCACCATCGTGTTTAGAAAACAGGGTGTTTCAGTTTCCTTAGCGAGCAACCAAGATTAAATTTACTGCATAATATTAAATTTTTTCTTAATTAAAAAATTCTGGTATTTTAAAAAGACCAATTGGAGTCCTTGGAACCCTTTTTATTTTATTCAATTATTTTTTGTGTTACTGCCTTGCAATTTTATAATAAATCTGTAATAAAGAAGGAAATATAACCTTAAAATGAAATTGAGCCCTTGCTGGTGTGGCTCAGTGGACTGAGTGCTGGCCTGCAAACCAAAGGGTCACGGTTTGATTCCCAGTCAGGGCACATGCCTGCCTGGGTTGTGGGCCAGGTTCCCAGTAGGAGGCGCATGAGAAGCAACCACACACTGATGTCTCTGTCCCTCATTCTCTCCCCCTTCCCCTGTCTCTAAAAATAAATAATAAAATCTTTAAAAAGTGGGATTTATAAATGTTGTAATGGCACACTGCTACCAGACCAGGAGAGTGTAAACTAACCCTGACACACACGTGTGCCCTTCCTTCCTTACCCACGGATCACCAGGTAGCAAGAGTTAGATATTTTCAATTATTAGAGAAGACAGTATTCAGGCTATGCAAAAATGTAATTAAACACGAAGTGCTTTATTGTACTTTAGATAACTTGGGATTTTCCACGTAGAAGAGGAAAATACTATCTAATGTGATAACAGTGTAGGGAAATGTTAACCGAGGGCGACACTTCACCACAATTCACCAGTGCTGAGGGGAGCAGGAAAGTGTCTTTCAAAGCCATTAGCTTCTGACTGCGTGGAACAGGTTTTCCAGTTCAGTGTTAGAGCCACGTGTCGGATGCTTGCGTTTGGATCACTCGGGGAGGGGGGACGCTGGTCTCCGGGGTGGAGGAGACCCCTTGCGCCTGTGGGGGAACTCCCACATGGTTGGCTCCTCTCTGAAGGCCGGGTGCAGCAGTCTGGGGTGCCTCTTCACGGGAAAGAGCGTTATGTTCCCATCACGGGGACACTGTCCCCCTGTCCCCCTGTCCCCTGCTCCGAATTTGTCCTGACTTTCCAAACGGTTCGTTTCCTCCCCCGCCCCAGACAGCGATGCAGCTTTTCAGACAGATCACGTTTTCCTGACTTCCCCGGCTCCCTCCACTCTCTGGGGGAGCCTTTCCAGGTCCTCCCACTCCTTCCCTTGTAATCAGGGGCCCAGTCCTGGAGGGACCCCTCCCTCGACCGTTACTGTGGCCTCCTGCATTAAGAGCCACCCTTCTTCACTTGGGTCTCAAGGAACCGAGCCACGGTGAGACTCTCCAGTCCCTCGGCCGCATCTCCTGCCTCTGCACGTGCAGTCAAGTGGCTGTTGATGAGCTGTGTGTCATTCTCTGGTCAGCCTGTCTGGGGACCTTCCCAAAATAGTGAGCGGCTGTCTGGCCTGGATGTGGTTGAGAGACAAGCTTCCTCTCAGCCATCACGGTTCCCTCTCCAGGCTTTTAGGGACGAGGATGACTTTTGAGAAAATGCATTGTTCCTCCTTGACTGAAGTAGGACACCGCTTTTGTGAGCTCGGGGACACACGGCTGCATTTCTGAGGCTCTGTTTCGTGTGGTATTGTTGGGATTAAATAATGTAAGATCTGTCATGGGAGAAAGGTTCAGTTTTGTTCACAGATAACTTTAAAAATAATACGTAATCACGCTTTTATACAAACATAAAATGAATGTGCCCAAGATTTTATTTAGCTTATCAATGGGAGGACAAGATGTTTTAAGTTGTGCAAATGAGAGCTGAAAGAACCGACAGTGGGTGAGCGGAAGACACTGCTGCACTGAATACAAACGTGCACGGAACCGGGTTACTGTGGAAGAGAGAGGGGAGTCGTGGGGAGCTCTCTGCGTGTGTGCGGCGGAGTCGCCCGTGTTGTTAGGATTTGTCTACAATTGGAAACTGCTCGCAGCCATGACAGGATTGGTCCCAGGGACCCCAGGGACCCCGAGAAGCCAGCAAGGCTGGCTCATATGACCGCAGATGGTGGGCTGTCCTCTGCGTCCACATTAGTCATCTGCGGTTTTTCTCTCATCTTACCTCTTGTGTCTCTACCCTTCCTCTTTTACCCTGCTGTTCTCCGCAATTCTCCCAAGCGAGCAGTCACATGATTAACTCAATCCATGGTTGGAAGAGCAGTTTGTGAGCTGTTACCTGTGGTCCAGTGTAGATCTCTGTATTCTTAGCTGTTCTGCATATACCCCCAGTACTTTGGAATGTGTTTTTTAAGTCTGGATGGCCTTCATTTCATTTGGTGCAATTCATTAAGTCCATCTGCACATGCTTTTGTTCATTCATTATATCAGTAAGGGTTTACGGAGTGCCCACTGTGATCTTACATGTCTAAATCATGGCACTTCTAATCTTTCAGGGGGATTATTTTCAGGTAACATTTCTGTAGAGAGAAAAGCCCCAGCAAAGGCTCACTTAAAACCCGGCCATCGGGTGAGGCCGTGTTGTTTGGAGGAGCTGCTGTGGACTGCAGAGAGCAGCAGGCGAGGGGGCACGTGGTCTGCACGCCGGAGGAAGAGGGCTGTGGGAGGCACGACCCCTGAAGAAGCGTGTGCCTAGTGGGGCTGGAAAAGACCAAGGAGGCCAGAGGCCGTGGATGGGAAGGATCAGGGGAGACTGATGAGCCGAGGTCGAGAAAACCAAGGGCCAGATTATACAGGCGCTGTGAGTTGCTCTGAGGACGTCGGTTCAGCCCCACGGGATGGAGGAGGCAGCGCCATGATTCCGTGCATTTGAGGGGACATTCCAGGTGCACTTCTATGCATCCTCTGTGAAGGTACGATGATACAGGGACAGACAGGCCCGCTGATGACAGTGCTCGCCTCAGGTTGACAGTGGGGGAGCGGCAAGAAGTTGGGCCCCAACAATAGATTTGAGGTACTAGGGAACAGGGTCAAGGATAACTTCCAGGTTTCTGACAGCAGTGGCAGACTGCCTTGCCCTGGCTGGGAGGGGAACCTGCAGTGAGGAGGTTGGGGCCAGCTCAAGCTTCTCACCTGTCCTGATCTGAACTTGCTCTTAGCATACCCAATGCCACAATTTTCAGCCCGGATGGCACGCCTAGCCTGATAACAAGGCAGGATCGGGAACCAGCCATGTTGCTTTCTCCCTCACAGTCACGCCCCTTACGTCCAGCACAGCGTCGACACCTCTCTTCAACCCCACTGCCTGACTAGCCCAAGCAGGCTCCGTCTCAGCCTCCTTCCCAGGCTGCTCAGTGGGCAGTGCCTCTCTTCTCCCTGGGGACTGCGGACAGGTCCCTGGCCTCTTCCGGACTGGTTTCCGGGGTAAGAGGGTCCTTCCTCCTTCCTTCTGGGTCTGGCAGCCTGGACCCCTCAGAGAGCTCCGGAGGGGAGGGAATGGCATCCCCATCAGCTGAAATAGGCCATCCTTTTTTCTCTCTAAGAAGCAACCATGGTTACACCATGGCCGAGCCTGGTATTGTCTATTCCAATCCCTCTCTGTCAGTCTCTGCCTGGAGCCCCTTGACCCCATGGCACCCAGACCCTTCTCCTCGAGTTCCAGGACTCACCTGATTGGTCCAAGCATCCTTCCCTATTAGCCAACACGCCCCAAACCCCTTATTCTGTTCTAGTTTATAACTAGCTCAATTGATAATTGAGTTACCCGTTGGGCTAAACTCAATTCAATAACGATTGATTATTCATTATGTGCAGAACACAGGACATGCTAACATGATTAGGACACAGCAGGAGCCTTGAGGGAGCCTCTCCCCAAGCGGGCTCTCAAAGCTCTGTTAGCGCCATTGTTACAAGTCACACAAAGACGGAGTCAGGCAGCGAAGGAAGAAGCATGCATTCACCTTTAGGAACCTATGAACCGATTTTTTTTTCACTTTCTTCAGATTTAGTCTGGAAAAGTCATTGGTGGCTGCATGAATGGATGAGAGAAATAGGATTCAGCTGGAGGGTGGGAAGAGTGGGAAATGCACTCCCCTAGGAAGGGAAAGAATGATCCCCCCATGCTCAGAGGATGCCAATCAGTCCCCCAGATCTTAAAGCGTAGGGTTTGAATTTCAGCCGGAGCCTGATCAAAGCAGGTCTGGCCTGCTGCGCGGAAGACTTCAGAAAGTCTCTTGTTCTTTAATGATTTTTAAATGCTTTTGTGTAACTTGATAATGCCTTAAAAGAGAACCGTGACCCAATTAATAGCAGAGGAGATCCTGTCTCCGGCTCCCCTGCAGGAAGTCTGCCTGTCTCTTCCTTGCCCCAGGCTCCATGGAGCCTCACACTCCCTGGGCCTCCTGGGAGGTGCCGGGTGCAGAAGGCTGGGAGCGGACTGCTGGGGAGAGGGGCACCCTCGACAGATGGGCGCCTTAGGTAGTTGTTTATGAGCCCGGTTTGAGTCACAGAGCAGGGTGCGGAGCCAGCCAAGACCAGAGGCCGGGCAGGAGCGCGCATGAGAGATGGCTTTCGCACCAGACACCTCGGTGCAGAGTTTGCTGCCCAGCCTTGCACCCTCGTCCTTCAGTGCAGGAGCTCGGCGCCTGCCGCTCTGGCTCCAAGGCAGAGCCCAGGCGGCTACACCCTCCTGCTTTCCCCCGCTTTTCCTTGCTTCTCTGGTTCTTTTCCAAAGCGTGTAAACACAGCTGTATAGGAGAAGGGAATGTCCAAAAATGTATAAAATACTATATATATATAGGCACCAGGCTTAAGATATTAAAAAATAAACCCAAGTTTGCCCAGATCTACCATGTTTTACTTTGTACCTGGTTTGGTTACTGTGGACGAGAAATGTGAAATGACAGGATATTTCAGAAAACAGGAAAGAATTGTCCATGAACTGGCTGAGGAAGGAGAAAAAGGGAGAAAAGGGCTTTAAATGTACAGTTTCTCAGTGGGTTTGGTGAGTGAACCGAGAAAGAAGTTGTCCTCTGCGAGGCAGAGCTCTGTCCCCTTGGGTTGGGCCCAGTGACCCTCTGGCACATGCAGCTGGATTAGGAGCCCGGAGAAGCCCGGTGCAGGGTGTGGGGAAGGGCGAGGGAGGGGCCGGCAGGGAGAGAGGATGGCTGATCTGATCCAGGTGCGGGAATCAGACGTTCACTGATGGGTCAATTAAATAATCTGTACAGTGACTCCTTATTTCCTTGCCATGAATTGGTTTAATTGAATATGAATTGAAGTTGATTATTAGCTGGAACTAACTCCAAGGAGCTCTGTGCAGACCCGAGGAAATTGGTAAGGACTTCCAACATTGTTTAGAGAGGGACTTGTGAAAATTTCTTTTTTTTTTTTTCTTTGACTAAGTATCTGGGGCAAGAATAGGTAGAAATGTGAGAAGAAATCAAAGCTAATCACTTTTTTCTTTTCATTCTCCTGCCAAGAGACAGACTTTTTGTCGCCTTTCAAGGCCAGTGGAGGGATGTTCAGAAATCACTCACAGCTGAACATTTCCTAACAGCTAAGGGGTGGCAGAAGTTGTCATGGGAAATTCTAGTTTCAGTGATGTGAAAACACCTCATGAGGTTTCATTAGAATTAAAAAAATAACCTCGGAAAATCTCATTGCTGAAGTAAACTTGAAATACTATTTCTACTGTGCAAAATGTGTTCTTTGGATTTACATTTTGAATGGCTAGTTAGTTTTCTACATATTTTAATTTACTTGAATTAATGGTTATTTCATTACTATAATTTAACATACGATGTTAACTTCGCACATGATATAATTTTATATGATGTTAAATATAGTATAACTATGGGATATTTGTTATACTTTGTATAAAATTTTTAAATGTTTACTGCATATCAGATTGTCATATTAGAAAGGTAATTTGCAATACTAACACTAGCAAACAGTCTATCTATCACTTTAATAAGTATTTATTATCAGCTATATGATCATTAATGTTCGGCACGTCTGTTTACCAGTGTTACTCTCCTCTCGAGTGCACTCTTAAAAACCTCGTGCGCAGTCCTTTGAAGTAGTGTGTGCATGGGCTACCATTACTGCAGCAATGGTACCAGATGCAGCAGCCTCGAATAATAGAAACGGCAGACCTCTTAAAATGAAACTGATTGTTTGAATGCCCTTTAAAGAGAGAGGAAACTGAAAATTGGGAAGAAACTTTCAGCCTATTCATAGCTTGGAAAATAGTGTATTTTGTACATTTTAATGAGATCAGATAGTAAAAGCAAAAAGGGTCATTGTGTGTCACCTTTTACCCTGAAGCTTACATTTATGTGATGATCTGGAAGTATTCCTAATATTAGCGCTTCCAGAATGCAGTTTTTTGAGCTCCTACAGGAAAAGTTGACAGAAAAAAAGTGGGTTTACATTATTTCCATCATTGGTTTTGTGTGATCCAGTCTGGTGTCAAAGCTATCATTATACCAAAGTTAAACAAAAACTGACTTTCTTTAAGACCATTGCAGCAAAGGACAGAGGGCAGCACACATTCATGAGCCGTGTAAGGACTGGACACCTTCTGCAGAAGGCGTCATTGGACGAGTTCATGATCGCACAGGCCTCGCAGGGGTGCATGTGCACTGCCGGGTGGTCTAGTGCGCCGCACGCTCAGGCGGCCTGGCACAGCCTCCGCTCCTGGGCTGCCGGCCTGTCGCTGCACAAACCTCACGAGTTTACTCCGAGTGGGAGAGAAAGTACGATGAAGAACACAGACGCACGCAGCTCCCACCTAAGGAACGGATCAGGGCTGACCGCAGACCTGTTCATCAGTGGGAGGGGCGCACTCTAAAGTGACGATGGAGAGTACGATGCAGCAAATGCATGAGTCAGCACCGTCTTTACGGTCGAGTCAGATGTACCGAGCGTCGCTGTTCCTGCTGTGCTTTATTCGCCCGGCAGTGCAGCGGGTTTGGGTACAGCAGTGTCCCCGCAAACACGTGGGTCACAGGTTGCTCTGTGAAGTCACGATAATTAATGATGAAGAGGTCATTAAGTGATAGGACACTGTCAGCTCCACTGTTACCTTCTGGGACCACTGTTGTACGTATGGCCCGATTCCTGCTCCACCAAACATCACTAGGGTCTTACCTCCCCACAGAGGACCTATCCCTGATCGTATTTCAAAAGAAGAACTCCCAGGTCTTAGAGAAAAGCCTCCCTTGGTTATAAAACTGACAGGAGGCCTTCGGAGTCCTTCAGTCTTCGTAAACCTGTACTCCTGCTGAATCAGGAGAGGGGGTGCCTTCCCCCACAACGGGTCTGGCTTTTCGTATCAAGTGGTCCTACAAATAATAATTTGTCATTCTAAATATCTTTATACATTTTCTCACCCAAATGTTTTCTCACCTCTCTTTTGCTTTCTCCGCACTCTGTTTCAAGTTCGGCATTTCTCTCCGGCCCCCTCGTTCCCCAGGAGCATTGGTTTCTCTGTTCAGCATCTCAGACACCTGCGGGACATCTGTGGACAGCGACACCAGGCTTGGCTGGCCTGAAATATCGTAGGGATGTGGGGTGCGCTGGGCATAATGAGTCATAGTTGGCCTGTGATGAACTCTTATTCCCCCAAACATTCCCCTTCCTTCTTCCCAGTCCTCCTGTGTGATGGAATGGTAAAACATAACAAAAGCAATTTTATCTTTCTAGCATGGGAGGCTTGAAACTCTTTACTCTAATTGAACGCTGGCAAACATCACGATCTTACACCTGACGTGCCCGCCTATGGCGATAGTCTAGCGAGGAGCAGGCGTTGCCAGTGGTGGGCCCCACCCCCACTGTGCACTCCGACAGCCCCCTACGGGCGCCTGTCAATCAGAACCTCCTGCCCTCCTCTCTCTAACACTGGATGGCCAGGCTGAGTGGTGTCCTCATGGACCATGCAGGCCGCTCTAACACAGTGAGGTAGACATTCACCCCAGGGTTGCTCACTTATCTTTTTAAAAAATTGCTGTTCAAGTACAGTTCTCTCCATTTCCCACCACCCACCCCAGCCATCCCTGCCTCATGCCCTCGATCCTACCCCCTTGGCCTTGGCCGTGTGTCCTTTATACATGTTCCTTGACGCCCTTTCCCCTTTTCCTTTCTGTTACCCCTCCCACCTCCCCTCTGGTCACTGTCAGTTTGTTCTTTATTTCCATGTCTCTGGTTCTATTTTCCTTGTTTGTTTGCATTGTTGATTACGTTCCACTTGAAGGTGAGATAATATGGTATTTGTCCCTCACCACCCGGCTTACTTCACTTAGCATAATGCTCTCCAGTTCCACCCACGCTGTTGCAATGGGTAGGAGCTCCTTCTTTCTTTCTGCTGCATAGAATTCCACTGTGTAAATGTACCACAGTTTTTTGATCCACTCATTTACTGATGGACTTAAATAAACCAGAGCATCGCTATGTGTGCAGTAGGCACGTTGTAGAAGCACACAAACCAGCTCGTTCGCTGGTCTGTTCTGGGATCCATGGGGGAGTCTAGAGCACAGGAAACACGAGGGAAGGAGGCAAGTGCTAGACACCGCGTGTGCGGTCTGCAGCTGCGCTCCTCCTTCTTGGAACCTCCTGTGACCTTGGATGTGAGGCCCTGGGTGGTCTGGGGGTGATATTTTTAGGCTGAAATCTGAAAATTCACAGATAGTCTCCCACAGTGAAACCTGTTGTTTTCTAAGAAAATTATCCCTTTTGAGTAAATTCCCAGACTTTTTTAGGGTTACTGTCCTTCACTCTCTTTTCCTTTTCCAAGGTAACTTGTAGGCACAGGAGAGAGAGGTGGGGGAGGGAGGGAGAGACCTCTTGGGATGTGCTGGCATGGCAAGGAGGTGTATCCGGCTCTGCCGTTCTGTCCTGAACTCCACTGAGGTCTGTCTCATGTTTCTAGGTCTTTGGGACCTGCTTCAGTCCATGTTGCATTCTCGGTCAAGGTGTCCCCAGATGGATGAACTGTGACCTGTTCTTTCAGACAGGACGATAGAGTCCCTAGGACCTGGCGGGTTCCTGCTGCTGACTGAGCAATCCCCCTCAGTGCCCGCTGACTCTGCCAACCTGGCTGAAGGTCCTTCCTGCATCCAGGTTGGGCATCCCTCCCGGGGCTGCTAGTTCCCAGCCCCCATTCCCTGGGGCGCCTCAGTCCCGACTTCCTCCCGTGCTCTTCCGCGATCACCTGGCAGTTTCTGCATCTCTTCTGCGCTGGGTGGAGACAACAGGGAACCGAAGGTCACTGGCTCAGGACCAAACATCCATGGGGGGGGCAGTTCACGTCACAATTAAGGTGACCCTGTCATCGTCTCTCAGTCAGAACACTTCTGAGAGTGGGAAGGAGGGTGAATCGTGCTTATGAGATAGTTTCTTCCCACGGTGCCAACAGGGAATTCTAGCTTCCTCGTTGGTGGCAGCATTTGTATTGCCCGCCCTGTCCCCACCCCGGTTGAACGCTCCCTACAGCAACAAGTGCCGATAGCCTGGAGGGAGTGGATACATGGACCACAGAGACCATGGCAATAGACTGGAGAGCGATAACGAGCACCATTCACTGCACAGTCAGTCTGTGTGACCGTATACACATACGTACAGTGCAGCCCAGAAAGGGTGGAGGCAGAGGAGGCCCCCTCTGGGCAGGATTGGGGTTGGGGTGGGGGGCTTGGAAGAATCCCCTAAGTGAAGTGGGAGGATGAGGAACTCCAGGTGGAGGGGCAAGCTCACTGTTTGAAAATTTTCCTTTGGAAAACCAAAAAAATGGGCCTTTTCCAGTCTCCTGGCCATTTTTCTTCATCCATTCTCCTCCTGAACTATTGCGGCCACTTGTCATTCACTTTCTTTCATTCTCAAACTTAAGTACGTGGGTTTCATTCAGCACTGGTGTTCTGTAACTGGCCGTGGCACTGGGTGGGAGTCCCCGTGTTCTCCATTACTGTCTGTCCTCCTTCCAGAGCTGGTTTTCCAGGTAATAATCGCCACATTGAAATACCACTCATACCACAAAGTCCGCCTATTGAAAGTGCACAAGTCAGTGTTTGGTAATACAGTCACACCGCCATCAAGGCACTTGGTTCTAGAGCATTCCCATCACCTCAGCACCCACGCGCAATCGCTCCCCAGCTCATGGCAACCCCCTTCAACCGAGGCTGGGAGCTGCCCTCCTTCCTGTCCCTGGATCTGCCCTTTCCGGACAATTCGCATAAATGTAGTCACATAAAACGTGGTATTTTATAATTCACTTCTTTCATTAGCCTAACCTGTTCAAGGCTAATGAATAAGTAGTTTATTTTTCTGTGTGTTTCTGAATAGCGTTCAATTTTATGGGCATATGCCCCACTTGCTCACCTGTCAGTGGATGTTTGGGTTGTTTCCACTTTTTGCAATTATGCACAATGCCGCTCTGAACCGGTGTGCGCATGCTTTTGTGTGGACATAATCCCCCCCTTGGAAGTCTGTCTAGGAGTGAACTCGCTGGGTCCCATGGCGATGCTCGGAGGAACTTCCACAGCATTTTCCAAAATGGCTTCACTGTTTTCTATTTCCACCAGCTCCGTATTAGTGTTCCAATCTCTCCACATCCTCGCCAACACTTCTTAGTAACCATCTCTTTGACTGTAACTATTTCAGTGGATACTGATATAGTATACTGGATACTGGTTCAGTGGACCAGTATCTAATCAGGGGCTTGGCTTGCATTTCCATGACAGCTAATGGTAGTGGGCACTTTTCCTGTGCCCATTGTATTCCTTCTGTGGAGCCCCGTCTATTCAGATATTTTGCGCCTTTTTTAGCTGAGTAATTTGCCCTTTTATTATTGCATTGTAAGTGATCTTTATATATTTGGAGTATAAGCCTGTAATAAATCATAGAATTTGCAAAAACAAATGTTCTTCAGTGGAGTGTGTTTTTATTTTTGATGATATTCTTTGAAACAAAAAGTCTTTAATTTTAAAGACCTCCAGTTAATTTGTTTTCTTTGTTTTATGCTTTTGATGTTATATCTAGGAAGACGATTAATTTGAGGTTACAGGGTTTACGTGTGTGTTTTTCTCAGAGAGTTGGGCAGCCTTATTCCTTGCACTCCAGCCTGTGATTTACCACGCACTCCTGTTTCCTCCAATGCGCGGGGGGGCTCGGCTTCACTCTTTTTCCTGTGGATGCCCACCAGTCTTGGGAACATTTGTCAATAAGACCATTCTTTCTTCACGAAACAGTTTCGACGCCCTTGTCAAAGCAACCGACTGTTACTGGGAGCCTCTAGTTTTGAGTGCTAAATCTACTTACTAATCCACGCATCTCTTCTTATGCCAGTAGAATATAGTCTTGATTATCTTGGCTTTTTAGAACGCATTAAAACAGAGAGGTGCGCGCCGTCATCTCTTCCGTGTTTTTCAGTGTTGTTTGGGCTGTCCTAGGTTCTCCGTGTATGTGTATGAATTTTAGGGTCCTCTTGCCTCTTTCTGCAAATAAGCCAGCTTTTCTTGATTAAATGTTTCTTCTTCTGCTTCATGTTTATGGGACGATTTCCGGAGACTTTAAAAAACATTTTCCTCATCCTTTTCACCCGTGGCTGTGGGCAGATATCCCGTGCGCCTGCAGTGTTTTAAAGCTGTTAAAGTGAGCAAAATGTCCCCAACCATCGCACGTTAACATGTGTGGGGGTAATCGCTCCTCCGCCTTCCCACCGAGATGGAGTGTAGTGACTCGCACGGAGGGCAGCTCTGCAGGTGCGAAGGCAGTGCTTGTCTGCTTCTGGAGCACGTCTCAGATCCGAGGCCGGGAAAGACAAGTCACGGCGTTAGAAAGTATGTGGCTCGTGTTGAAAGAGTAAACATTTAAAAACATTGATCATCATTTAATCTTGCTCTGTGCTGGAAGTTGGCGCTTTGTTCTCCCCTGAGCCCTGAGAATCAACGGTTAACACGTGAATTTTAACGGAGCTCCTAGAAGCCTCTGAAGGAAGAGGAATTGCCTTGCTCAGCATGAAGAGCTGGTGGTGGAAAGAAGTTTCAACAGAGGGGTCTGCTCACTCTGACATCCTTGGCCAGGAGCCCAGCAGTCAGTACCTATTCAGCCAGTACCCATGGGGACCGCCTTCCCACTTAAGAAGGTGGTAAACTACCCGAGTCTTGGGTTAGCTCCACCCCCATAGTTCAGCAGTCCTGTCCCCTCCCCCAGCAAACCTGCTGGGAGTGAACAGGCTGACCAGCAGGGGGCGCCAGGTCCTTCTCATCACTGGATTCTTGGCCACCGGTGGCTTGCTGGGTGGGGTCCCACTGCCACGTGACTGAGGTTAAATATCTCAGCTCCCAAGATAGCAGTTTGTTACAAAACAGCTCTGCTTTTGATTCTGTCCAAAGCCATGTTGCTACAAAACTGCCCATGTTACGGACACACTGAAAACCCACCACTTTCCAAGGACTATGCCCAATAAGTGTGGGCGATTATTATTATTTTTAATTAAAAAGCATTTCATTTGATTTTTTAACTTTATCCTTATGGTTGACAAGATTACAGAGCTTGCCATGCTACCCCTTTGCACCCTCCACCCAGCCCCCACAGGCTCCCCCCAGCCGCCCCCACTCTGCTGTCTGTGTTTGTGGGGCATACACACATGCTCTCTGGCTGACCCCTTCCCCTTCTTGTAATAATTGCCTCTGGATGAAAGAAGGCAATTATTTTATTACTCCCACTTTATTCACAAGCCAAGAGTAAACAAGAGTTTACAACGAGTTCATCTTTTATCCTTGGTTCTATCCATTTGGTTAGAGACAGATAAAATGTTTTAACCCAGAGTTCCAACTCCATGACACACATAATTTTTTTTTTTTTGGTATTAATGGAGTCTTTCTAAAAGTAGGCCTCCAGCTGTGAGTACGTGAAACACGGTTTATTCTTGCATTATTGTGTATTAATAGTTGCATTATTTTCCATATGGACAACTGTAAACCTCCCTTGGCCCCAGCCTGCGCTGTCTGCAGCTTTTACATCATGAGTCCCGCCTTCCCTGGTACCCGCTGACTTGGCATTTTAAGCAGCTCTCCTGAGCGAATAGCCCCAAGCTTCACAATCTCACGAAGTGCGGATCCCCTCTCTTCAGAGAGAGGGGCACAGTCCCTCAGCTCCTGGAGGGGCGTCCCGCCCACCGAGTGCCATCCATGTTTCAGAAGAACCCATTGGAAACCGGTGATGGGCTAGATCTGGTGAGGCAGGGAGCGGCACCAGACACGCTCTGTGGCCTGGTGGGCTGTCTCCGTAGAGGGGGTGCCCTTCACTGAGCCCAGGGCCGCAGGGGAGCAGCTGGGGGCGAGGCTGCCACATCCAGGCCAGACCCGATGCAGTGGCCCAGGGGGTGGCTGTGAGCTCTTGGATGTAAGGCAGTGTTCGGGCTGGGGGGGACACCTGAGTTTTTAAATCCATGGTTGTGCCGATTGGAGGGACTGGTGTGGCCCAGCGCTGCTTCTGATGGCACTCACTCTGTGGAGCCGTCCTGCGTGGAGGTCTGAGCAAAGCTGGTCATTCATTCCAGCTGGACGCTGAGTCAGGTGTTCTTGTGCACACAGCAGGGACCACCTGTCCCGTTTTGCCTGGAACTTTCCTGCTTTCAGCACCGAGTTCTGCACCAAAAACCCCTCATTCCCTGGAAAACTGGGACAGCTGGTTCCCAGTAGAAGCAGTTCCCGCTTTCAGTGTGTATGAGGCTGGGAGCCCACTCCTGCTCCCCATTCGACAGACACCCGGGGAATGGTGGGGACCAATGTGCCCGGGATTCAGAATCACCTCCTGCCCTCTCTCCCTGCTCTCTGCCGTAGGGGGGGGTGGTCCCCCACAAATCAGCAATGTGATGTAAGTTTATCTCCACATGTTATTCTTCGGGGGAATGTGACAAACTGTCCGTGCAACTCCAGGACTGAACGTCCGAATCAAAAACGCACGCTGTTCCATCACAGCAGAAAGGCGGCGGTCAACGGCAGTTCTCTGCCCCCTCCCCCACCCCCACCCCCACCCCCACCCAGTGATCAGGACCCAGGGGTTTGCTCCCTCATCCAAAAGCAATCACCTAACTTCTATTGTCAGACGATATATTTTGAAAGATGAGCCAACCCACACATGTACGTGCTGCATGTGCGTGAACGCAGAAAGTTTATGTCATCTATAATTTGTCTCTCAGACATTTTTCACTTTTGTGCCCCTTCTCAAAGGGGTCAGTGAATAGTATTATCAGTTTTCAGACATTCGGTGTTTTTAATTTTTTTAATGTATTGATGGGAGAGAGGGGAAAAACAACACCGACTCATTGTTTCACTTGTCTGTGCACTCACTAGCTGGTTCTCACACGTGCCCTGAGCGGGGACCCAGCCTGCAGCCTTGGCGTGTCAGGACGATGCTCAGACCTCCGAGCCACCTGGCGGGGGCCTGACGTTCAGGACTTTTCGGCTGATGGAAAATGATGGAAGGAAGTGAAGAGTCGGATTTTATAATTATTGAGAGGGTGATCCCACCGTAAAGCTGTCGTTCGGAGTGGAATGCTTTGACTCAGTAAGAATGGGTGGTGCCTGCATGAATTCAGTGAACGATAACCCAGCTGTGCCTGTGTAACCACCCGACCCTCTGGAATGACTGGGAAGACCCCCAGGTTACATGTGTGTTCTCCTCTGACCCCCAGCCAAAGGCGTTTATAGCCATTTCTGTCAAAACTGTCTAAATGACTCACCTGAATACAGATGTTAGACATGTCACCTATGAGGAGCAACTTGTTCCAAACTGGACCCCAGACGACTTTAGCTGGTCTCAGGGATGATCAGAAGCCCCGGCAGGAGAGATGGCTCCAAGGGAGGGGGGGCAGGAGGGGAGAACACCCATGCAGAGTCACAGAGCCCGCAGGGGTGAGGCGTGGAGACCCCCACACGGCAGAAGCGCATTTTGCTGAGTCTGCTGGGAGCCCTTTCCTGTCCCCCGTCACTAAAGACGGTCAGTGGGACACGTGGCCCCTCCCGTGCCCGGCTCCCTGGTGGGAGGCCAGGCTGCGGAAGGACAGCGTTGATTAAAGACAGTCAAACAGTGCGCCTGTGGACAGGTGGCACTTTGCTGTGGACAAAAGATTCACCCACGTGAGACGTGAAAGGGAAAGTATAGAAAAGCAAATTATATAACCCAAAACAAACAAAAAAAGCCCTCACTACACTAAATTCGCATCCTCTGAGGTGCCTTTGTGGGTTCCGAGGACAGCGTTCATGGCATCGGCATCCTGTTCTTATAAGGTTACTTAGTTCAAAAAGAGTTTGTCTAGGAGAACTTGGCATCTACACGGGCCACTGAATTCCATTATTCACATGTTTGTCCTGCTGTCCCCCGTGACAAGAGCCCTTCTTTGCCCACGCGCTAAAACTGCCTCCTTTCCCTCCCTTTGTCCCCGCTCTGCCACTCACCCCCCGCAGCTTCGGAGCCTTCGCTGAGACCGGGGTCTTTCCCACCCTGTGCTGGGCCACGAGTCCCACCTGTACCGCGTTCTGACCGCTTCGAGGGCAGGACTTCCGGCGGTTTCCGTGCCTTTGTCCCTGCTGTGCCGAATGGTGGCTTCTGCCTGTGGTCCACGCTCCTTTGACATGCTCCCAAAAGCCCATGGCTGACTGATGGCATGAACCCTGCAGAGCAAGCAGACTCCTCTTTCCTGCTGGATTTGCTCACCAGACATGCCAGCTGCCCACAGAGGGCCTGGCTGAGACGCACTGTTTTAGAATTTCTTCTGGAATGTTTGCACCGGTCCTTTTATCTCCCCGACTTTACATTAATATTTTCATATTAGCACAACCAGGTTGGAAGAATGTTGGGTGTGAGGAGATTTTAAGCTGAACATTAAGTGTCTGCACACCTGTTGGAAGGACCGAAAGCCAGAGCACTGGCGTCACCCCCAGCTGGCGAGGATGTGACGCAGCGAACCCCTCCTTCCTGGCCGGCGGGGAGTGAGACGGTGCAGCCCCTGCGGAGGACGGCCCTGCCATGTCTTACGAAAGAAAGCTTCCCGCTACCCTAAGACCCAGCAGTCTGACTCCCTGGTCTTTACTCAGAGGAGCTGAAAAGGTGTATCCATGCAAACGCCTGTGCACACATGTCTGTCGCAGCTTTATTTATAATTTCTAGAACCGGGAAACAACCAGATGACCTCCTGTTGGTGGGTGAACACATACCCTGCGGTGTATCAAATAAGGGCATATTTACTACTGAAAAAAACGAGGAAAGAAGAAAAAAGAAAGAAAGAAATGAGCTATTGAGCCATGAAGAGGCACGGAAGGAACTCGAATACACACAACCGAGTGAACAAGCCGACCCGAAAAGGCCGCACGCTGCATGCTTCCAACGCCGTGACACCTGGAAAAGGCGAAACGGTGGGGCTAGTGAAGAGATCAGAGGTGGCCAGGGGTTGGGAGGGAGGAGGGGATGAATCGGCAGAGCCCAGGAGACTCTGAAGGCAGTGGTAACACGTCCTGTCACTGCACGGTGGACATGTCATCACATAGCCACACAAGGCTGCACACCCACCGTGAATCCCAGCAGAAACAATGGACTTCGGTGACTGTGACATGTCGATGTGAGTTCATCAGTTGTAACCAGTGCACCATCTGGGGAGAATGTGGGTGTCTGGGTAGGGTTTACGTGTGTGCATAGATGGCGAAGGGGTCTGCCTTTGCCATGAATCTAAAACTACCCTGAAAAAGTACTTTATTGAATCAGACACACAGAATACTACACTTCCCGACCAATATCCATTCTAGGCATCCACAGTGTGAAAGGTCATATTATACCTGAACCATGGTGTGGAGATGGGTCTCGGAGTCCTGTCCCCTCAGCCTCCCACTGTCAGTGGAACCGTCTTTGCTCCGAGGTGGTTAGGGCTGATCTGGTTCTGCTGGCTTTCTGCATTCTTCGCCAACCTTCCCGACGGCTTCCTGCCACCCTTGGCTTGTGCAGAGGCCGTGTCTACAGGTCTCCTCTGCAAAAATGAGGGGGAGGCATAGCGCCTGCTCCAGTGTTTTCGGCGGGCCGGCTCACCACCCGGCTGTGGGCTCCCGACACACAGACACCAGCTTCTCCCTCCCGCTCGGCCCTGACTCGGCACTCTCACCGGTGGGCCCTCGGTCCCTGCTGCGCGGCTGCCCAGCCCTGCTCCCTCGTGCGCGCGCGGAGGGTTTGAGGCGGGCTGCTCAGAATTTGGAAGACAGTGACTAAGAGGCACTGTGTGGGGGACAGACTGGAAGGAAGAGAGACAGGAGGCGTGGGGATCGCAGGAGACACAGGGTGGTACCGGGACAGGAGGCCACAGCTTTGCAGGGGAGACGTGTGGAGGAGGTCAGGCCCAGGGAGCACGGACGTGAACGGGGGGCGGGGGGGGGAGCAGAACCGCAGTGGGTGGGGTGGGTGACTCCTGCCTGCGGACGATGGCGGTGCCCAGGGTTTCTCCATCTGGTCTGGAGGCTGCGGTGTCTGAGTGAAGAAGTCAGGAGCCGTGAAGTCACTCACTGAGATAGGCAGCGTAGGACGGATGGCTCAGAAGATGCATTACGTAAACTGCAAACATAGCTGCTTCCCGCTTCCCACCACACTTGTTTCTCTCCCTCCCCTTCTCTCCATCCCTTTCTCTCTCTCCATCCCTCCCCCTCCTATTCCCTTATTTCTTCTTCCCCCTCTTGCCCCTTCTCTCCCCCCAGCCTCTCCTCTTGATGATTATCTCCATGACTTAGGCAGATGGCTCTAAGAGAGATGTACTCTGGCCACAGCTGTGATGATGGGTGACATCTGTCAGGCGAATGGCTTGATGATTCCATGAGGGACTGCCCGAGCCACGCCCCAGAGGCTTAGACGGGGAGCCTGGGGGAGAACGGGGTGACTGACCTGGTTCATGTTGCGCTTGGTCACAGCTTAATGGCCGGATTGTAAGTGAAAATAGAAAAAGTTGTGAACTTGTGTGCACTTATGTTAAAGGTGTTCACAGAACCCTTATTTTCTAATAGGCTAGAAATACTCTTTTAAAAATGTGGGGGAGGGGCCGAAAGCCAATGAGGCACAAGCCCATTCGACTGTTTCCCTGCCGTTTTCTGGTGGAAGGTTTCTGAGTTTCCTTCCAATAATTATACCCCCAGCTTGAAAAAGCATATTTTCTCTTTATAATCCTGAGGAAATGGAAGAAAACTCTGTTGTGAAAGAGCATGCTTCTTTGCAGGGTCTGAATAGACTTCATCAGCTTGTGGCTTTTTTTTCCCTTTTTTTGTAAATCCCTCATGAAGTGTTCAACCTCTTTAGAAAAAAGTTTACAATATCCCCACCACAGCCCCTTTTAGTTGAGAGCCATAAATTAAACTAGATGTACACAGGGAAATAACACAGACTAAAATCAATTTATAGCTTAAGATTCAGAGGAGAAAAGGGAAAGCAGTAATTTATCAGTGAGTTTTAAAATTATACGGATGAGCGATGTATCCTTGTGAGTGTTTACTGAGTAAATAGGAAGATTGGAGACCTATCAGAAAGAGGGAGACATTACCCTTTACGCTGTCCTGACATTCGGTTTGTACCTCCTTCTGTCATTTGTGAACGACAACCTCTGAAGGCTTAAACGGGGTTGTCGGCACGTCACTGTGGAGGAAAACTCAAAGGTGGAATTAAGGTGGCATGAGCTTTAGGGATGTCAGCAGCGGTGCCCATGGTCTCTCACATCTGGAGGGTGAGTGGGCAGCCCACGGACGTGGGAGGCAAAGTCCAGTGATCGAAGGGGGCGGGATGAATTATTTTGCTACCAGCTGCTACACTTATCAGTTGAATGATACCAGGACTTCAAATTATAAGATGCACAAAAGGGAAAATGTTAGAGATCTGGAAGAAATATTTGCATGATTAGAATAATCATGCAAATTATTATTATTGGAATTGTATGTGTCTGAGCTTTAAAAAAGTGGATAAGGCCCCTACAGGCTGTCATCTGAACAATTAAGTCACACAAAATAATCCCCAAGTGGAAATTTCCTTCAGCCTGCAGTGAGGGAGGTACGCAGAGAACCTCACAGTGGGACACTGTCCCAGTGACTCAGCTGGACACCCAGGGGGTGCGAGCAGAGACTTCTGTTCACAGGGCAGTGCGACCGCTCTTTCCTGACCTGCGGGAGAGCTGAACCGCTCCTCTGCGGAGTCTCGGCGTTCCCCAGAACAGCACGCCGTGTCTCCAAGCATGAAGTTCTCCCTCCGCTGAGCCCCGTGTCACCACCGGTCTCCACCCCTTGTCTGGTCCTGACGGACGTAGCACACAGAGAAGAAAAGATCGGCCCTTAATGACATCCTTCAACCCAGCACGAGGGAATGACATCATTGCTGCGATTTTCTGGGAAGAGTGTTTGCTTCCCTTCGTTATAAAACGAAATCCACCATTTCGAGGAAGGCCAGTGAGTGTGCATGGTGACAGTAGACTTCAGCTAAGTTGAATTGACTCTACTTTCTAGTAAATGCAAACCTTCCGAACAGAGAGAGAGATCCGTGCTGGTGACTGGGCACAAACTGGTCTTGGTTCACGTATCAGCTATAAGTTCACGGTCACCCCTCGTCAGTGATGCATCTGGGAAAGATCACCACCCTGAGAATCAATCCTACACTTCAGACCAAGAAATAAGATACTGGTGCCGTACTGGCCACCCCTTGTCACCATCCTTTTATATCCTTAGTTATTGGCAATAACTAAGGGCCAATTCTACCCAAGGTTTTTTTTTCAAATAATCATACACTCCAAATGAGAATTGAAATGAGAAACTGTGGTTTTCGGAGGGTGGAGAGGCTGGTTCAGAGACAGGACTTTGGAGAGACTCACATGGCTGCGTGTCCGTTGCTGCCCGGCAGAGCTGTCAGGTGCTTCTCGGTGTCGTTCAGTGCTGACAGCTGTGCCACTTTATGGTCCCCGTTCAGCTCAATGAAAGAAAAGCAACTGATATATTTCGGTTTCAGAAGTTAAATTCAACAAGTTACTGTCTTTGGATTATGTGCAAACATAACATTCACGCAGTCTGGTACCAGAAAAGACAATTCTTAGGGAACTGCCTTTTCATGACATTGAATAAGGGAAAATCAACTGGATTATAAAAATATTCGAGCGTCCACAGGAAAGCAGAGGGCTGGTTTCTATTTTTCTAGTAACATCGGGGAAGAGCTGCAGGTGAAGTAAAACGAAACATCGTTAAGTGCATTGGTTGGAGCTGGTCTTCTCGGTCAGCATGGAGCATGCTTGTGCATAAGCGTGTGAGCACACATCTGACTGCAATGAGCTAGGTATGCACACTTGTGCACAGACCTGAGAGGCTCTGACACGCCACCCATAGGAGGACTCTGCAGGCAGCGTGGGCGTGGGGCCGATTTTGAAGAACTTCCACCTCGTACTCTGTGCCTGTTAGTTTTCTAACTCTGTGAAATTTTATAGTACCATTATAAAAATAAAAAAGGAGCTGTGCCATGTTTTTTTAAATGCACTTGGAAGTGGTCCCAACTCTGCATATGATGTCCCACACGGGAGGAAAGGTGCATCACAGCGCCGGCTTCCCGTGCTTGCTTGGGGCTGTGACCCAGGCACCTTGGCTGGATGGGGTCAGCAGAGAAAAATGTGGAAAGATAAAGAATTTAGGTACACACCTCAATCTCTCAGACTCTTGTCAGTTTATAAACAAGGTGGTTTTCCAGAGCCTTCTCCAAAGAGGAAGGTTCATGGAGGTGGTTCAGGGCAAACTCACTTCAGCTTTTATTCTTTTGTTGAAGACTTACATTGCTACCGAGTTCGTCTGTGCACCGGCAGATGATGTCAGGGGCTGAAAACGAGATTCACAAAGACATTCCCTAACACGAGCAAAACGGTTGGCAACGACTTGGCGTTCTCCTGGGGTGTTCTGCTCTCTCCCTGGTCTTCGGTGAGGCTTTGCTCTGCCTTCGGCACGTGACGGAGCACGGCTGTCGGCCAGACGCGTGAGAGGCTCTGATTGAGTCAGTGAAACAGGCTGCGATGCCATATCTGAATAAAATGTCGTTTTCCTTTAATATGCCTTTGATGTTTTAATTAGTATTTTAATAAGTCTTGTAAATAGTTTATTTTAGAGCAAATTGTGACTTGCCTGAGAGACAAAATTAAATATGTAGGTAATGAAGAACTTTAACAACATTATCAAGGGCATTACATAGAAATTGCTTACATAAACTGCATAGAAATTGGAGTAGTTTTATGTTCCCATCAACGTTTCGACAGTTAAATTAAAAGAGTTTTTCATAATGCTAAGCTGCATTCTCCTCCTTGCTAAGTAGCTTGTGTGTAATCAATGGCAAGGCATCTGTCATCATATAAGAAAATCATCTTAAAGATAGCTTGTGTTCTGCATAGTCACATGGTCACAAAAATTTTTAAATATTGCACATAGTAGAATTTAAATGAGATACATATTTGATGCATATTTTTAAATATTTAGTTTTTAAAATAATGCAGTCACATGATGAAATTTTTCACAAATGGCAAGAAATGAGCACAACACAATTATGTTTCCCAGGGCGCCCACTACTACCTTCTTCATTTCAGAGCCAATCACTGGCTAGTGAGTGTGTTCAGCAGCTCCCTGAATGGTACACACGAGTGTGCACTGGCCATGATTCACATGTGTGCATGTCACCCACAAAACACTCGTGTGCGAATGGCACTTCTACAAAAAGGAGTGTCTCTTTTCAAACTTCCTGCTTCAAACCATGTCGGAAACTGTTGGGCAGTGCTGTTGTAGACATCTTGTCTTCACACTGAAATTTCGAAGTCTTGTAAAAATAAAAATGGGCAGAAATGTTGAGAGTTGCTGAAGAAGTGACTGTCGCTGCATATTAATTCATTTATGGAAGCTTCCAAGCACGTTTTCTTGCTTGCTACGTTTGCTAATCATTTTGCATTTTTTCCTACAATCTTACTAGATGGTTTCATTATCTTTAAGAGATGACGTCCTCTGGGTCCTTTCCATCTCTGTGGCCCAGATTCACAGCTCTGGTCCGAATCAGCATGTAGGGCTCCAGGCTTTTCCGTCAGCGAGAAAGCCGCTTTGTGCCTCCCTTTGCTTCCCAACGGGGAACGTGGAGTTAAGGCTGCAGCCTGCCTTTGGTGGGTCGGTCTCTGTGACGTGCATTTCAGCGTAGCTCCCATTCTAGCCTGCCTTCCAAACACTGCCTTCTCTTTACCTTGGAGTAGATAAATACAGAAATACATATTTCTTCTTTTTAAGATTTTATGTATTTAGTTTTAGAGAGAAGGGAAGGGAGAAAAAGAGAGAGGGAAACATCAATGTGTGATTGCCTCTCACACGCCCCCTACTGGGACCCTGGTCCACCATCCAGGCATGTGCCCTGACTGGGAACTGAACTGATGACCCTTTGGTTCACAGGCCAGTGCTCAATCCACTGAGCCACACCAGCCAGGGCAGAAATACGTATTTCTTTATAATGAAAATATAGAGAAGAAAGATATATTCTTTTCAATATTCGCATGTGTATGTACAGGTACTTCAAGTATACCCTTGAAATTGGTGCACGTGTATGTAAGCCTGTACACGGCAGTCTGGGGTCAGTGCAGACAGGCCTGGGAGGTGCTTTGGTGCACGTGTGTGTAAGCCTGTACACAGCAGTCTGGGGTCAGTGCAGACAGGCCTGGGAGGTGCTTTGGTGCATGTGTGTGTAAGCCTGTACACGGCAGTCTCGGATCAGTGCAGACAGGCTGGGGAGGTGCTTCGGGTGTGGTTCTGGGCCACCACAATAGAGTATTGCAGTAAAGCACGCCATGAACCTCAGGCTGGTGGAAGGCCTGGCCCTCAGTTTGTAAAAAACACAACATCTGTGGGGAAATAACGCGAAGCAGCACAATACAGTGAGACATGCTGGTTTCCAACGTAAGAAAATGGAAACATTTACAAGAGCATTAGAAAGAAATTAGATGAAAAGAATCACTGGATTATTAAAATTTTAAGTAATGAAGTTGTGTGAAGTAATTTAGTAATCCATAAAGTTGTATAGTAGTATGATTTTTATAATTTTTGTAATTTGGAAAAAAATTACATGTGGATTCTTCGTTAAATTTGGCACCAAGAAAGGTTATTTTCACATTTTAATTTGTTGAAGACAAATGATATAACTCAGATAACTCTGAAATATGATTTTATTAAGTGACTTAAAAACTCTTAGCCAAGCAGAAAGAAGGGGATATAAATGAAGAATTGATTGTGTGACTGATTAATTAGCGTGACGCATCCCAGACTGATGTAATGAGGATGGCATCAGAAAGCCCCAGCGGAGCCAAGATCCCTGCGCAGGATGTCATCCGTGATGTAGCACCGAGATGAAAGCGGCCCTCGAGCCCTCGGGCTGACGGAGCGCCCAGGACTGCGCAGTAACTCATGTCTGGAGACTCCAAGCATGTGCGGCTCTCATGCATACTTAAACTCGGCTCGAACAAGTGTTTGCTACTTTAATGCTCTTAAGAGACTATAGATCCAGATAATGCATCCTTTAATTTAATTTCAGAAACGAGGCCTTGAATAGTAAGCATGCCTTTTTGATCCTTCAAATGCCTCGTGAAGGAGGGCAGATTATGTGAATGGTTTCATTTGTCGCCAAATATCTGCGGCTAATTGTAGGCAATCTCGCTGGAGTATTAAGGCCGGGAGAGCTTGCGAAGTGGCTCAGCCTCCAGGAGATCCAAGCAAACAGTGGCTGCCGCAGGGGATAATGTGGGTATGAAGTGACGGCAGAGCGATTACCCACCATGCCGCTCTGCAGGGCTCCCCAAACTCCTTTCTGCTCGGGGATGGGAAGTACAATGCGTGAAACAGGCTGGAGTGTTCGCCTGCCTCTCTCTGGAGCAGGTGTGGGCCCAGACCTGGTCTCCTGCTGCTGCTGGCCTTCTGTGAAGGGGTTGATTGTGAGTATCTGCCGTCAGCGTGAACTGTGCTGATTACTCGGCAGGTGTCCCAGCAGGAAAGGGGCGATGCAGGAAGGAACCCACAGTCCAGAGACCTGGGGCTGTCTCGGAGGCTGCAGCTGGGAGCTTCTGGGCAAAAGACAGGCCCCTGAAATCCTAGGGGAACCAAGGGGAACAGCAGCATAAAAAATAAGGCTGTTGAGCAAAACTATTTCCAGAGTTCCTTGATCACCTATCTGAATGTCTATGACATACCTGCTTTATAAATTAGCAGTATCTAAATGAACACACACCTGATCAGTATTTTCTTCAACGATGCATGGTAGAGCAAGCACCAGCTTGGAAGCCAGGTGAGTTGGGCGTGTGTGAATACTGGCTGTTCTCCGCGCCAGCCAGGAGGCTTCAGACCAATCCCTGCGAATTAGTTTAGGCAGGCTGGGGCCAGCCCGGTGCCTGGGATCTCGGGCGAGGCTGGGTGGGCTGCACCGCACTCCTGCTACGGGAGGCCCGGACCCCTCAGCACCGCTTGTCCAAGGAAGAGATGGGACCCGAACCGTGTATAAAATTGCAGAATATGACTGTGTTTGAAGCTATTCTGTTCAGCATTTCAGATACATGTATTGGTCTAGGCCCAGTAAACCTGAGAGGAAAATTTACATATTATTTACTTTATCAGGAACAGGTGTCCTAATGTCATGGGTAGTTCAATCATGACGACAAAATGTGGCTGAATTTCTGCACTGTTTGCTCTTAGGGTTTCCAGAAAATACCTTATATTTCCTTTAAAAAATCCACTTAGATTTTTCTCTCAAACAAACCTTCATAATCCAGTTACTTGAAAGAAAGATGAACTTTCTTCCTGTTTTCAGAAACATTTCTTCAGTTTAGATGCTGGCCGGTCATTCATTTTGATTTGTTTTGTTGAGAGAGAAAAGTTTTGCTTTGTTTTGTTCAATTGTTTTTTGCCAAATAAGATATTTATTTTATCTCCAAAATAAAATACCAAAAAGAACCCTTCAGGATGGAAACTCTAAGGTTAATTTTTCTACAGTTAGTCTTTCCTAGAATGTCATGTCTAAGAACCCTGAGGAGGAAGCCCTGGGCCCGGGCCTGTGTGGCTCAGTGGGTCGGAGCTTCGTTCCATAAACTGAAAGGTCATGGGTTCGATTCCTGGTCAGGGCACATGCCTGGGGGTTGGGTTTGGTCCCTGGTCGGGGTGCGTACGAGACGCAACTGATCCGTGTTTCTCTCCCACACTGATGTTTCTCTCCATCTCCCCCTCCCTTCCCCTCTCTCAAAGTCAGTGAGTGTGTCCCCAGGTGAGGACAAAAGAAACAAAGCAGCCCTGAGACTCATGCTCGGGAGAACCCTGGCCCCTGAGCCGGGTGGCGGTGGATGTGAGCAGGGAAGCGAGGAGCCTGTCTCTGTCCACGGCCAGACCCAGGCCAGGCAGCAGATTTGATGACCCCAGCGATCAGCTCTGTGCATGCGCAGGAGAGGGTGACAGTGTCATCACAGGCCAGCAGAGCCCGCTCACACGAAGGTGCCCTCCTAACAGAGCCTTGTGCAGGGGGGACAAGAGGATGACGGGTGCAAGAGGGGCCTCGGAACGGTGGCATCCAGAAATTAAATCCTCTCCTTTCTGTGGCACCTGTCCCTGGAGTCCCAAAATGAAGAACGTGTCCTCCCTCGGCAGGACGCGCTGTGGCCTCCCTAGTCGGAGTTATGCATCTGTGAATGATCTCTGTCTGAACTTATCTTTTAAGTAGCTGTCACATGCGATGCTAATGCAATGTTCCTTGTGATAGAAAAAGGGGAAATGGTAGATGGTGTGTGGGACTCAAGGAGAGGAAATAATAGATTTTGGGTAAAGTTCCCAACGTTTCTTACCACGTCTACCTCTGGCACGTGCTTTCCTTGAAGGGAGGGCCTCACCACTTAAACTCCCCCCACCCCGTGATATGGATTGTGGGGTCATGCATAGGCCCCTAGAGGGGTCGGGACGTGGGTGGTATCTCCTGACCGGTTTGGTGCCCCAAGAGTGTGGAGATGTACCCACCATTCCATGGAGACATGTAATGTCCCTTCAGCAGCCATCAGCTGCCTGCTGTCCCCTCCCACACAGCCCCACCCCAGGATGAGTGCCCCCCTCATCCTCCACCGGTTCGGGGTGGGTGATTGGTGGAGCCACTTGCCGGACCCCGGGCAGTCGGGCTGGTGTTCCAGTGCACGAGGGCAGCGGGAGAAGTCAAGGGGGAGGGCGCTGAGGATTCGCACCCCAAATGAGGTGTCCCCGAGATTTCCTGTGGGTGCCCAGGATGAAGCCAACAAGATAAATGAACCACAGATGTGCGCCCCCTCCGGCCGCTTCGGGTTCAACAGTGAGGTGGAGCCTCAGCACCTCCCAGTCCGGCACTCGGGTCTCACTCACAGTCCCGGGCCGAGACCGGGTCTGAGACGACCCTTGGTGGGCAAGCAGGGGAATTCAGGAGGTTTCTCATGGAGGATACACTCTTTCAAGGTTCCTTTTCTCAGTAGTCAGACTGGCTGATATTTGCCCATTAATTTACATCCTGTATTGGAGTCCTGTGGTCCCTCCTTCAATATGGATAGGTCACTCATTTGGAAAAAACTCCTTGTTCCTTCTTATTTCTAGTACCTACAGTTCTGTACACCAACAAAATATTAATAGAACATGATCTACATTATACTTATGTTCAATAGTAAAGGGTAAATTTCTTCAGGAATAGATGAAAGTGTGAAAAAAATGGATGCTTAGAATATATGTTTTTCGAGGGGAAACCGGTGGTTTGAACATCTGGAGCCATTTTTCAGCGTGTACACTAACATGACAAAAAATAACAGCCATTTTCTTGAGGAAATGGGCCTGTCTTTGCCCACCCCCACGCCCCACCACTGCCTGGAGGCCAGCCTATGGAACAGGGGCCCTGGCGCATGTGCATGCGGCCGGGTGGGAGGCAGTGGGGGAAGAGTGTGTCAGGAGCCAAGTCCCCAGACAGTGGGACAAGCGTCTCCAGGAGCCTGCGCCTTCGTTGTGACCCTGTCTGCTCTGTTCCAATCAGAGAACAGCCCGGTCAGCTCCACGCTGCCTCTGTTCTGCTCCCATCTCCACCCAGGGGGGCTGAGTGGTGCGTGTGCCCTGGCACCCGGGGCCTCCACCGTCCTGGGGCGGCGAAGCAAGGGCCCTTCTTACACCCGTGTCACAGCGTGGGGGTTCTTCCTGCAGGGGTCACTTCTTTCTGTGGGAGGCATGGCCATGTCACGGCCACGGGCAGTGTTCTTCTGTTGGAGTAATATAACTAAGTCATTGTTTGAGGATGGGGACAATGCGCTTCTGTTTAAACATTTCCGTGTCTACCTCTGTGACTTGGGGGCTGCGCCTACCGCTCTGTCTGGGAGAGACTTGATCCCCAGATGTCACCCCTGTGCTCCTTCTCCCCAAACACAACCACGGAAGTGAGGGGACTGAGAAATCCCCAGCTGGTGGAAATATTCAAGCATTTTCAGGCGCTCTGCGTGATCCCCACCACCAAAGCCGGAGGGCAGCGGGTAGGAAAGCTTCCAGGAAACTTCTGTGGGAATTATCCTCATCGACTTACTTCCAGAATCTTCCTAGTCATTTCACTGGCTTCCACTTCACACTGAAACCTTTGAATGCATAAAATGTATTAATCATTAATACATCTTTTAACAGATGCCCAGTAAATACTTGGAATGAATGAAAGGCTAACTCTGATTATCCGATATAAAAATTCAGGCTCAAAAGAGCACCCAGAGAGACCACAATTCTTAAAATAGTAATAATAGCTATGAAATAAAGAGTTTTTGAAAAATGGTAAGCCCCGTATTTTACTCCGTGGCCTGGAAACTCTTCCAGGCACTAGCACAGGACTGATACTTGAACATATACAGAGACGGATCCCTAAACATCTCAGTTAGTAGTTAATGGTGCAATGGGTTACCTGGCGGGTCTCCATTTTTTAGCCCTGTGAGCGTTCACACAGCCCAGGGCGGTGGCTTACGGACTCTCACTTGATGTGATAGTAAGAGATTGGATAATTGAATATCACTGCTACCTCTAAGGGTACGACGTTAATCTCACTTGTAATGCTAGGCTGAGCCATTCTATAAGCTCTAAGGTAAGGGCACCAACATTAGCGTGAGGTATGAAGCCATGCTATTAAATATTGAGTATTACTGTGAGTTTGGCAATATTTGGCTCTACAGCGATTACTTTTAAAGCAATTAGTTCACTGGAATAAGATTTAACGTAGTGATTTTTTTCCTAATTTACTTAAAATGTACACTTGACATTTTAACTGAACTGCAGTTTTAATGATGTCTGACATTTTAAAATCCCCAACACTGTGGATTGTGCAGTATTTACAGTGAGGAAGAGGGCACTCTGTTAATGGGATTAGATCTTCCCCAGTCACTGATGAGAAGTGCACCCCGCTCGCGCCAGCCTTCTGGGCCTGCCCAGCTGCTCCCTGAGCTCCGAGTTACTTCTGCTCCCGCACTCCCATTTGCAAAGTCGGGATGACCGCACTGGTGTCGGGGACTGGAGTGTCTGGAAGGACAGCACAGCGCAAGACTCTCAGGAGCCGTTGCTCAGTGCAGCTCACCCTCGGCATTTCTTGGGGCCCAGGGAAGAAGGAGCGAGTTCAGTTCCGAAACTCATGTCTCCGCCGGATGACCCGGTCCCGAGAATGTGGACGTGCTCCCCGCTGGCCGTGCTCTTGCTAGTGGTCATCCCTGTGGCAGGCCTGCCCTCACGTCCCCCTGTATTGCCTCCTCCGGCGGAAAATACGGTCCATGGGAGTCGGTAGGACCCCGGGGGTGCCACCAGGGACAGACAGGAGAGGCGTGATGGACAGATGGAACCGCGGCTTGGGTAGCAGTGAAGCGCTGTTTCTTTCTGGTTTAATGTGCGCCTCCCTAACGGCTCATGAAGTGGGCCGCGTTTTCTGGTGCTGGTTTGCTATCTGGATACCCTTTCAGTTGCAACGACTCTGTGTCTTTTGCCTGTTTTCTAATCAGGTTGTCTGGTCTTTTACTGCTGAGTGTTTAAAGGTCTTCACGTGCCCTAGTCACTTGTCCTGTGCCGGATATGTGGTTGGCCAACGTTTCCCACCGGCTTGCAGTGTGCCTTTTCGTCCTCTTCACAGGGTCTTCCGCAGAGCAAACTCTTACAATCTTCATGAAATCTGATATATCCTTTTTTTTTTTTTTGCTTTGATTGGCTGGGCTTTTGCTGTTTAGTCTGGAAACTCTTTGGCCCTAAACCCTAAAGATGTCCCCCTCTGTTCTTTCCTCTGAAAGTGTGAGTTATACTTTACGTGTCTGTCTGTCATCCACCAGCAGTTAATTATTTTACTTTGACTCGGAGCTAGGCTGGGTTTTGTTGGTCTTTGCTGACATTCGGGGTCCCGGCACCGTGTGCTGGAACACGGTGCTGGAAGGCTGCCTTAACTCCGCGGAGTTGCCCTTGCGCCCTACCCATGGCCGGGCATGTTTATTTGGGCTCCTTTCTGGGTTCCCCGTCTGATCCGTTGAGGTGGGATCTGTTCCTCTGCCAAACTGTCACATGGTCTTAATTTCTGTAGCTCTGAAGTAAATCTTAAAATTGTATAGACTGATTCTACCTAGTTATTTTTAATTAAACTATTCTTTCTTCCTTTTTTTTTTTACTTTTCATATAAATTTTAGGAGAATCTTTATATCAGCCAACAAATAGCTGGGGTTTTAATGAAAATTCTTAAACCTGTATGTAAATTTGAGGAAAATAGACATGTTTATAAAGTTGAACCTTCCAATCTATTAGCATGGCATATTTCTCTATTTAGTAGTTTACTGGTTTCTTGCTTTAGCATCTGTCATTTTCAGAATGTATTTTGTACCTGTGTTACTGCTAAGCGTTTTATTTTATTTTTCACCAGTTACGAAAGGCGCCGTGTCTCTCCTTCTGGTGTGCATGAGTTCAGTGAGAGTTTGCACAGCAGAGAGACAGTTGCGTTTTTATGTTCATTGTGTTTCCTGTGCACTTGCTGCTTTCACGTCTCAGCTCTGGGAGTGTCCCTACAGATCTGCTGACACAAGTTACGCACACAGGTGTGTCACCTGCAAATGGGCCGTTGTAATCCATCCTTTCTGGCTGGTATGTGCTTGCTGTCATTTCTTAGCCTGTGGCACCGCCCCGTCTTCCAGCCCAGCGCTGATAAAAGTGGGGAGCCCTGGCCTGTGCCTCGTTCTCCGTCTTCAGGGGGGCACTCAGTGTTCCCCCACTGAGCATGTGTCAGCTGGGGGTGCTTCGTGGGCACGCACTGCCGCGTTGGGGGAGCTTTCCTCCACTTGCTTTTTCTGAAAGGCTTTTTACATGATTGGATAGTTACATTTGACATTGATTATTACAACCCTTGAGTTTACTCTTTGGCCTGTTATTATGGCCATTACATGGATTGATTTTTCAAATGTTGAACCATTTTACATACCTGGGACAAACAACACTCGGTCATTTTGATGACTCTCATTACATGTTGCTTGTTGCTATTTTCTTTGATTTTGTTAAGGATTTTTGCATCGACATTTATTAAGGATATTGGTTTATTTGTATTTTTCTAGCACTGTTGTTGTCTGGTTTCAGCATCAGATGTCTTGTCAGTTCGGTCTGCTGCCAGGAAACACCGTAGACCGAGGGCTTCAACAACAGACACTCATTTCCTCACGGTTCCAGGGCCTGGACGTTTGATGCCAGGGTGTGAGGGCTCAAGTTCGGGTGAGGGCTCTCTCCGGCTGGCACACACCTGCATTCCGGAGGCTCAGGTGACCTTCACTCGGTGTGCGTATAGGGGCATGGTACAAGGCAGAGGTCTCTTTCTCCTCCTCTTCTTTCACGACCACTAGTGTCAACAGATTAGCTGCCCACCCTCACGGCCTTCTTTGGCCTCATTGGCCCTCTCACAGCCCTGGGTTCAAGTGCAGTTACACCAGGAGTCAGGGTGTCATCATGTGGGCTCAGGGGCAGTGATTCCGTTCATAGGGTCACGTTCGTGCCACAGAACACTCATGGTTGCCCCACCCACTCCTGCCTCCCTGAAAGGCACTCTGTGAAACTGGAGCCCATTGTTTAAAGGTTCGGTGGACCTCTCAGTGCCCCTGGGTAGTTGTCTGAGCACCTTTAACAGAACACCAGAGACTGTCGGGCCGTAAACAGTGGAAACATATTCATTCCTCATACTTCTCGGGACTGGGGAGTGCCAGACCGCGGGCTAGGGACGCAGCATCTGGGAGGGTCTCTTCCTCTCTCACAGTGGCATGTCCTTGCTGTGCCCTCCTGTGCCAGAAGGGCACTCTCTGGAGTCTGTTCTATAGAGGTGCCCATCCCATTCACGAGGACAAGGCCCTCGTGACCTCATCACTTCCCAACGCCCCACCCTGGGGGTCTCATCACGTGAATTTTGAGGGAACATACACACTGTCTATGGCGGTCGAATCCTCCTATAAAACTCCTGGGGCTGGAGATTTCCTTGGGGGCAGTTTAATAGTCACAGGGTCATTCCGGTTTCCTGTGTCCTGTTAGGTGACCTGCAGTCGTGTGCTTTTAAAGGAGGCGGCCCCTTTGGATCAAGTTTACATGTGCAGCTGGGCAGCACGCCCGTGTTGTTTTGAGTCCATGGTCCCCTGGCAGCATCCGCCGCCCCGTGCCTGATGGTGGGCGTCTGTACTCCTCCCAGCCCTTCGTTACGCTGTCATCTTTTTCAAAGACTTGGTTCTTTTCTAAAAAACTGTTTTTCTCTGTTGTTTCTCTGCTTTTGATTTTTAATGATTTCTGCGCTTATCTTTTATTTCTTGCTTTCTGTTTGCTTCAGATTGATTTTATTCTTTCTTTTCTAAGTTCCTGAAATGGGGCTCGGGTTATTAAGATGAAATTTTCTTCTTTTCTGATGTATTTTTAGTGCTATTAATTTTTCTCTCAGCACTGCTTAGCTTAGTCCCAATTTTGACATCTTGTATTTTTATTTTATTTAGTTCAATGTATATTTTTTTATTTCCCTTGAGACTTTCTCTTTGATGCATGGGAGATTTGGAAGTGTGCTGTTTAGTGATTGGTGATTGTTCTTTCATTTTTTTCTTATTAGTTTCTATTTTGATTCTGCAACCTACAGAGACTATAATTAAGTTCAATGCCATAGACTAACCGGCAAGCCAGAATTTCTCCTGTGGGGAATGAACGTTCAGGTTGACATATTCTGGCACCAGAGGCTTGTGTTCAGACTAAATTAAACCACACATCTGTAGACAAACTACCTAATTAGCAAACTTTGGGTAAAATACAAATTGATAAAGCATCTCTTTGACCTTTTCGAAAGCTGTTAGTCATTCAAGTATTATGCATATCATTATACTGGTTTACTCATTCAGAGTTCTGACTTTACCATCATTAAAATGTGTAAATAGATCCAAACCCAGTGATACGTGAAAAACACCTTTAAAATTCAAAGTATGTGTCATGAAATCCAAACATTAAAATCAATGTGTTTGACCTCTGCTCAAGGTCATGATTGATTTTTGGTTCCTACTCTGTGACCAGCGTGTTTTCAGGAGGAACCATGGTTTATTGCAGGGAGATGACACGAGTACGCAGGTTAGCCGTGCGCTGTGAGGACCCGCCATCCAATAGTTCAGGAGGGGTCATAAACGCAAGAGCAGACGCAGCGGCGTCTCGGTTCCTGCAGCACGTGCGGGGAGACTTCCCCACGTCCCCGGTTCCACGTGCTCACTCTGTGACAGCGGCGTGTGGCCGCTCCCCTCCAGAAAGAATAGTCCCAAAACTTGTTCACGTGAACAGACTCTGATGACCAGAGACACTCAATTAGCCAGCAGTCGTGTCACCGTCCAGTGCCCTGGCACAAATAAGAGACCCACCGTGAAAAGAGGAGTCACGGGTGTTTATTAAACTAGCGTCAGCAACACATTCCTGCATTTTAACCGCCTTCGTGTGTGTGTGTTTTTTTTAAATTCAGGTTGTCGGGGTTTCAGCTGCCCTCCTCCATCGTCAGCACCGGCTCCATCCTCACCCTGTGGTTCACCACCGACTTCGCCGTGAGCGCCCAGGGCTTCCGAGCGCTGTACGAAGGTAGGACCCCCGCTGTGTTTGCACACTCCCTCTGGGCGCTGCACACGCCCTCTGTGCAGACCGCTGCCCGCTGGCCGGACGGTCCAGATTAAAGATGGTAGCGCGCACGTGAGCTGCAGTTCCGCAGGTGGCGTGAAGGCGGAGACATGTGACTCTGGAGTCGTGCAGCGATGGTCAGAGAGAGCACTGTTTGCTGTCGCTGCCAAACGTTCTAGCACTGGACTGTGTTCATGGCTCTCCTTCACTGGGAGAACTCTTTTTATTGGGAAAGGGGTTTGTCTTTGGGCATACAGCAGGGAAGTTCGGAGGATTTCGAATACCAGTCGGCACCACTCCCTCTCCGTGAAGAATTTATCCCTAAGACAGATGAGTTTTCTTAGGAATTGTGTTGGGCGATGACACTGGCCGTGCTTAAGCAAAGGGAGTTCTGTGAAATGAGCATCTGTGTTCACAGTTGAAACTGGTCATCGAGAGGATTACTTTGATTTCACTGCCCCATCCCTGCAAGGCCTCGGGGTTGCGTTTTGGTTGTTTCTGTGTTTGTGGGTTTGCATCTAGGAGGTAACTTTGGCGTCGTGCTATCAGTTTTGAACTACGTTGGAGCAAAAATTTAGAAAGATAAAATAGGGTCCAACCTCGGAGAGGGAAAGTGGCACAGATGATCACGCCAAGCGCTTGGTGTTCAGAAATGACGTGAGTCACACTTTAAGTGCAAACGCCGAGGCGTTTCTATTTTAGACTCGTTTCACTTAGATGTCTTAACATTTCTTCCACGTGTGACACAGAGGCTGTGATCGTGAACATAAATAAACTCTGGAGTTAGCAGAGTTTACCGAGGACTTGATGGAAGACTGGGTCGGGGTTTAGGGCCCTCCCTGTCACCAATACACGCCTTGGACTGTGGGTGTCCCCTGGGTGAAGTCTCACCCTGTGCGTCCTTGTTCCGAATACTTGGCACCCTTGGGCAAAATCCTTTGTGGAGAATCAGGTCTCCAGGCGCTGGGCGCCCCTGAGCGTAGCTGCTGTGCAGTTACAGGAAGTGTCAGGATGGATTGTCCTCTCTGCACGCCTCGAGACAGACCAGCCCACCCTTCTATTGCCGGTTTTGCACAGAGTGATCCTCGGGATGGTCGACTGTTCTGACTCCTGTGGCTTTCAGGACATGGTGTTTCTGTGGCAACCAGCGTCACTGGCTTGAGAGGGTTAATCATCTTCAAGTCGGGCATTGACTGTGGGGAGTCGTTTAATGTTTGGAGAGTAACAGGCTCCTTGAAGATTCCTAAGTGCTATTCTCTTTCAAATTCCCTTGTACCTGCTACTTCCTATGCGCCTTAACTTCACACAATCTCCTTTTTACAAAAAAAGGGGGTTTCTAAAGCAGCCTACCCCAGTTAGCAGTAAAGCCAGCGTCACTTGTGAGATGATCACATGTGACCTGTACGGAGAAGGGCCCCATTTGCCAAGCCTGGCCATTTCCCTCCCCCATCCCCCATTACCCACAGGAGGCTGGTGCTTGAATAGCATGTCTGCTGGGTTTCCTGAGACGCGGTTGTGGGAACACTGCTGAGGAGTGGCCGCCAAAGGAGCGATTTTACTGAATCTTGCTGAGCTATCGCTGTCAGTATGGCCACTCACCATGATGACACAACAGGGGCTATGGGGGACATTATCTCTACTGGAAAAATATTGATCAGTTTTCTAAAAAAATTAAAAACTGACTTGAAAAGTGAAGAGGAGCGTAAGTGAAAGGCGTGGTTTTTCAAGAGTTGGCCCTTGGAAGTGCTTTTATTTTGAAATTTATATTTAAATAGGGACATTCAAAGACAGTCTATTTACAAGTAAATGCAAACCTTTGTTTTCAAAGGGTAAGATCTAATAAAAAAGTGCTTCATCAGCAAAACCAAAGTTGTTTACAATATTTAATATTGGTATGAACGTATTTCTTGATTAGCTTAAAGGTCTCCTGAGAAAATGGATTTGTACTGTCTGGAGAAAAACAGTAATTATAGTCTGAACAGAAGATGAAAGACTAGAGAATTTATCCAGAAGACTGTAAAACTTTCATCGTAAGCAAAGCTGGTTTATATATAGCAGTCCCCGGAGTGAACTTAGGTATAACCACAACACACTGAGGCAGTGTCGCTGGAGAAAGTGAGATATTAGTATAAACTGCACACATAAGATATGTAAAATAATCATTAAACATAATGTAAAGCAGCACCGATGATCATTGTCAGAAGAATACCTGCAGTTCTTTTGGCGCCAAAGCGCTGAGTCCTTCCAGTGACTCAGGCTCCCCCTTTCATATCGGGTTTTACTGGGACGGGATTGTCCACCAGTCGTTAACACGTGCTACATAATACAACAAAATGTTGCCATTCCACCCGAGACATCTGGAGGAAATTTAATTTGTATAGAGAATACTAAATCAGCATTTACAAATGTATGTAATTTACTCCTTGATCTAGTATTGTTTTCTTCCAATTAAAGTTAGAATTTGTTTAATATTATCAGATTGATACCTAATTTTTTCATTTACATTTATTTGCCTGACTTGGAGAAAAGCTTCCAAACTGAAAATCTGTCTAAACATTATAACCTTGATAACAAACTTAATCTGGGTACTGACCTTTTTAGATTTCCGGCAGTACTTTGGAATTGTTATTATTTACATTAATTATTATTGACTCATGGAAATATTAATCTGCATAATGAGCATGAAAACCATAAAATATTCTAATAAATGTATTCATTGAATTTTTCCTGGAAATCAAATGGAAATATTTATAAATTTCACACTAACTTACTAAATATAGAGCCCTTCAGGGTCTTACTGAGTAAGTTTATAAATTGCTGGTGAAATGAATGCAAGAATAATGAAATTGA
>PVIA01009384.1:0-61616 GCA_004024845.1 Tonatia bakeri | reverse complement strand
TCTTTTTTCTTTTTAAGATTTTATTTATTTATTTCTAGAGAGGGAAGGGAAGGAGAAAGAGAGAGAGAGAGAAACATCAGTGTGCGGTTGCTGGGGGACATGGCCTGCAACCCAGGCATGTGCCCTGACTGGGAATTGAACCTGCGATACTTTGGTTCGCAGCCCGCGCTCAATCCACTGAGCTACGCCAGCCAGGGCTAAAACAAATTTTTTTTACTGCGGTAAAAAACATATGAGATCTAGTCTCTTAACAAAATTTTAAATATACATACAACACAGTATTATTTACTATAAAATAGTTCTATTTTTAACTTTTTGAACAACACCATACTATTTTCCATAGGAACTACACCATTTTACATTTCTACCAGCAGTGCACAAGGGTTTCAATTATTCCACAGCCTGGCCAGGAGGTATTTGTTTTTGTTTGTTTGTTTGTTTTTGTGTGCGTGTTTTAGATACTTTGGGATTTTTTAAAATAGAAAATAATGTCCTCGGCAAATAATGTAATGTTCAATTACATTTTATAAAATTTTTAAACACACTGAAAATTTGAAAGGCTGTTACAATGAATACCCACAGCAATACCCCAAATTGTTGATATATGTTGAATATGTGTAAACACACACACACACACACATTGGTTGGATGTGGCCTACAAATATTCATCATATGTATTAATTACAGATATATTCTAATATGTAACTCTAACTCTATTCTCACACTTCAGGAAATTACACTCCTCTGATAGCTAACATCTAATGCTCACTGAAATTTCCTCAGATCTCTCCCATACTTTCGATTGTTGTTTCTTTTAAAGTAGGTTCCATGGCACTTCTGGTCAAGAAGAAGGTGTAGGCAGATACGCTGCATCTCCTCGTGCAACCACAGAGAGAATTATAACTAAACATAAAAAAATAACACCCAAAACAGTCAGAAAATTGAATTGTATGGAAGTCTAACTACCAAGGATTTAAAGAAGCAGACTTATCCAGACAAGTAGGAGGGGCAGAGAGGTAGAGATGGGCGGAGAAGTGAGGATATGCAGTGCAGTGTGGAGTGGCAGTGGCAGCGGCAGAAAGGGCGGTCCCACATTCATGTGTGGTGGATAGAAATCAGGAGGGATACCTTGGGAATGAGCATTCCTAGCCCCAGGCCAGACTGCATAGCCCAGAGTGACAGTGATGGGAAGGTAACTTCCCATAATTTCTGGCTGTAAAAACCAGTGGGGGTTGGGTTGGCAGAAAAAACTGCCAGATTTTTAGGAGACTCCACTTAAAGGGCCTGCATGGTCTTAGAATGTACACAAACCCACCCGCTCTGGGATTTAGCATCAGGGCAAAAGCTGGAAGGGCACCAGGTGCAGAGGGGAGTGGATGAAGTGAGTAGAAACAGCGCAAGTGCTGGACAAACCTCCAAAAGTCAGGCAGCATCACTGTCCCTTCTCTGAGCCCTGGCCCCCCACAGAGCCACAAAGCAGTGAAGTGGGTTGCCCTGCCCTGCTGATTATCTGAGGCATTGCCCCACACAATTTACAGGTGTTTTTTCTACAATAGGGCACGCTACTAAGACAGGGAGTCAAAGTAGCTCTACCTAATACACACAAAGAAATACAGGGAGGCCAAATTGAGGAGACAAAAAAAAAAAAAATGGCCCAGCCCTGGCTGGTGTGGCTTAGTAGACTGAGTGCAGGCTGTAAATCAAAGGGACACTGGTTTGATTTCCAGTCAGTGCGCATGCCTGGGTTGTGAGCCAGATTCCCAGTAGGGACTGCTAGAGAGGCAACCACACACTGATGTTTCTCTCCCTCTCTTTTTCCTTCCCTTCCCCTCTCTCTAAAAATAAATAAAATATTTTTTAAAATGTGGCCCAAATGAAAGAACAGAACAAAACCCCAGATAAAGAACTAAACAAACTGGAGATAACCAATCTATCAGATGCACAGTTCAAAACACTGGTGATCAGGATGCTTGAAGAACTCATTGACTATGGCAATAACATAAAGGAAGAAATGAAGTTTACACTAAATGAAATAAAGAAAAATCTACATGGAACCGACAGTGAAAGGGAGGAAACTGGGGTTCAGATCAACAATTTGGAACATAAGGAAGAAATAGGCATTCGACCAGAACAGCAAGAAGAAATAAGAATTAAAAAACAAAACAAAACAAAACAAGGACAGTATAAGAAACCTCTGGGACATATCCAAACATACCAACATCTGAATCATAGGGATACCAGAAGGAGGAGAGGAAGAGCAAGAAATTGAAAACTTATTTGAAAAAATAATGGAAGAAAGCTCCCCTAATTTGGTGAAGGTAATAGACATACAAGTCCAGGAAGCACAGAGAGAGTGTATTAAACAAGTTGGACCCAAAGAGGATCACATCAAGACATATCATAATTAAAATGGCAAAGGTTAAAGATAAAGAGAGAATCTTAAAAGCAGCAAGAGAAAAGCAGAGAGTTATCTACAAAGGTGTTCCCATAAGACTATCAGCTGATTTCTCAAAACAAACTGCAGGCAAGAAGGGACTTGCAAGGAGTATCAAACTGATGAAAAGCAAGGACCTACAACCTAGATTACTCTACCCAGCAAAGCTATCATTTAGAATGGAGGGTCAGATAAAGTGCTTCCCAGACAAGGTAAAGCTAAAGGAGTTCATCATCACCAAGCCATAAATACATAAAATGTTAAAGGTACTTATTTAAGAAAAAAGAAGATCAAAACAACATTAAAAAGGCAACAAATTCACAACTGTCAACAACTGAATCTAAAAAAAACAAACTAAATGAACAATCAGAACAGGAACAGAATCACAGAAATGGAGATCATGTGGAGGGACATCAGCTGGGAAGGGGAAGGGAGAGGATGGGGTAAGGAGGTACAGGGGTTAAGGAGCATGCAGGTACAAACTGGATGGGAGATGTAAAGTACACTACAGGAAATGGAGAAGCCAAAAAACTGATATGCATGACCCATGAACATGACCTAGAGGGAGGAATTGCTGGAGGGAATGAGGGCACCGGGTGGAGCAGGGCAAAGGGGAAAAATTGGGACAACTGTAATAGCATAATTAATAAAAAAATATTAAAAAATAAAGTAGATTCCCATGAAGTTTCATGAATTGCATTTGGTTATCATGTCTTTTTAGTCATTTACCTTAGTATAGCCTCATTAACTTTTTTCTTTGTGACTGACTTTTTGAAGAAAAACGGTCTCATAAGACATTCCGGATTTGCCCTATTATATGCTCATGGTTATTTTTGTTTATTTTTAGCCTTGTTCCTTTGTTTTCTTCATCTCCTATAAACTGAAAATTGCTCTAAAGATTGATTAGCTTCAGGTTAAACATGTTTGGCAAGAGCACATCATGAGTGATGCTTTGTGCTGTATATCATAACATCAGATCGTTCCATTGTTAATGAGGTTTAGCTTGATTTCTGGGTTAAGGTGCCATCCTAAAGTGCATCTCTCTTCAGTTAGCAAGTAGCCTGTATGAATGATGCATATATATTTTGAAATGCTTTGATAGAAGTCAATTTTTTTCCCCGGAGATAAGTGCTCTGTTTCTCTAATAGGATCATGTCTCTTTTAGAAACCTGTGGGGGTGAACATTTACCTTGGGATGGAAATACATGCAGCTTGCAAAAAGGTCACTGAATTTTAAAGAATAGAAAATGTGTCTCTGGCTTACTAAGGGAGGATATTTAATAAATATTTTGCATGAGGCTGGCTCTATAATACAGTTTAAATATATTAATTAAGGAATACTTTGAGAGAAGAGAGTGAGAAAAGTCTGAACCTCAAGATGTGATCCCTAGAGCAGAAATCTCCCCTAGTGTTGCTCTGTGGTGGTAGCCGAGAGTCATCTAAATAAGCTGTAGCAAAGACCTAATAAGAGAGGCTTTTTTGGAGGCCATTCATTGAAGGAGCTTGATTTTATACAAGGTCTTTCTACAAGATGGTTTGAAGAGCTTATGTTGGTTTGAAGAGGAAGAAAGCACTCCTTTTATCCATTTCAAGTGTCAGGGTGCCCTGTCTCTACAGATTTGTTTGAGACTGTTCTCAGCATTGTGACAGTTCTTGAGAACAGGCTGGTGTGATGCTCTGGAGTGAAGTGGGGTTGCACATCCTGGGACTTTCAATTCTTATCCACCTCTCCAGGGTGCTGCTGGTCAGTTGAGACACAGGTGACAGGCCATACAGTTTATGCCAACACCATGTCCAAGGACACTTTTAAGGGTATGCAGAGTAGATGAATTAAGTAGCACAGGCTAGTTCCTTGGTTCAAGATATCTCCCTCCTAGCAATGTGGTGTGATGGAAAAAGCACACTCTCGGCTTCAGAAGACATAGATCTGTTCTTACTACTTACTAATAATATGATTTTGGGAAAATTATCATCATCGTTATAATTGTTTTTTGCTTATATTGAGTCAGTTATTATTTCATTTAATCTTCACACTACACACAGGAAATAGTTATCATGAATATCTCCATTTTTACAGATGAGGAAACTGAGTGACTGAGAAGTATGCATGTGTATTTTATGGACCGGGTGTGGGACATACCAGAAGAAGTTGACCTAAGGACCCTACCTAGAGGGGCCTCCTGCCACAGGCAGGGAGATGTCACAGGAAGGGGGTGGAGGTACCCAGTTGGATGAGGAGGGCTTGAGGAGACTGTTACCCACCTGCCAGAGGAGAGACACTGATCTCTTCAGTCTAATAGTGGTTCTGAAGGAGGACAGTGACCACGAAGGAAACAGCAAAAGTGCCCCATGAAGAAAAGAGACAATTGTAAACACTCCGGATGCAGAGAGCACCAATACCATCAGGCAATGCTGGTACTTGTCAGGCACTGTCTTTCTGCTCCTTCCCCAATAGCGTAGCCTTAACCTTACTTTCTGCCTAGCTGCACTTTGGAGGGGGCAGAAACCACTGGGGGGCTGGCAGGGAGGACAAGGAGCAAAGGAAAGCACTTAGAGCACAGAAGAAGGTGACTCTGTTCCTCTTTCCCATTGCAGGCTTCCTGCCTGACGCAGCACACTCTGGGAGTGAGAGAAGCATTACCTCTGAATGAAGACTAGGTTTTGATTGTGACTGTTAGGTGGGACTGGATATTTAAGTGATTGAAATGAGTTGGTTTTATGGATGAAAGTGAAAATAAAACGTTTTTTGTATTCTTGTTATCTCAGAGGGACTAGAACAGTGAACAGTCCTGCTCTAAATTCACCTAAGGAACAGAAGAGAGGAGAATCTGCCTCCCAGAAAGTGTTTGAGTGGGCAGGGGGAGAAGGCGGTAAAGCCTTTCCCTTTCTCTCACTCTTGGTGTCCCTCTCTTCAGTACGATGCAGATTCAAACCAGCAGCATACCTGAGGGATCTTTCTTCAATGTAAGCATTACTTGGAATATCAAAGATTCAAAACAAGCAAAAGCAGGTCTTTTTCTCTTTCCCTATATAAACCTACTCCCACCCAATTCAACTAAAGCAGCTCTTCCTATACAAGTTTTATGTCTTTAGCATTGAAAAGCAAAATTATTGATGGTGACAAGTATACCACCAGAAATGCACCCTTAGAAAACCCAGTTGGCTGGGATGTTATAGTATCTTTAGATGTGTCTCTAGGGAACTTGGGACCAAGATAGGTACTAAGTTTCTTTGTTCTCAACTGCAGCCACCTTCTTTTAGTGGCAGTTGGATTGCTAAATGTTTGAGCACTCTGAGTCCTCCCACCCCGCTCCACCTTTATCCTTGGGTACACCTGACTATAAGAAAGTTCTTAATTGAGTTAAATAAATAATAGCCCTCCCCTCTCCTTCTGGCAGAAGAACCCTGATTTGTTTTTTTTAAATTATTTTATTGTTCAATTACAGTTGTCTGCATTTTCACCCCAGCGCTCCCCCCACCCCATCCAAACCCCTTCCTTGCTTTTACTCTCCCCCTTGGTTTTGTCCATGTGTCCTTTATACCAGTTCCTGAAAACCCTTCTCCCCACTGGGTTTTTTAAGTACAGAGGACTTTTGCTTTTCCTTTTCTTCTAGTTGTTCCTCTTGTGGTTTGAGAGAGTTTTCATGCTTCTGGCTATTCGTTTTGTAGTTCTGAGAGTGGTCAGGGTGTCAACTATCAGAGACAGCAATTTTCTCAGAGAGGGAGAAAAAGTATGTTCACAGAGTTAGAAAAATACCATCAAACAAATTCTGAGGAAACAAGGGCCCCTAGGTTTTACTGAGCTCTCCCATCCCACCCTATATAAGAGGATATAATATAAAGTGAAAGCGGCGGACACAGCACACTGTAAAATATATCACAATAGAAATCCAAGCATTAAAGAGGCATTTCAGGTAAATAAATTCCCCATTTAGTTTAGTCTTGGAAGCTTCTGTCTTTACAGGGCTTTGTATTCTTTGCTCTGGCTAGAAGGCCTTTAGATTTGTGTTTAGGATTCTGCATTGGGTTTGTTCCCAGCACATCATTTTTCTGAAAGTCCCAAGTATGGCATTACTTCACCCTATAGTCCCCACAAGTTCTGGGCAATGTTCTTGGAAACATTAGGATGATCTCACTAAGTTGGAAAAAGGGTTGCATAATAAAACAATGGTACTTCTCTCTCTCAGGCCACTGCACACTGCTAGCACGTACTGCTTCTTGACCTTTTGGCTAAGATCCCATGGAGAACAACTAAAATATTAGCTTCCTGTCAGTTTTCTCACCCTTGAGGCTATAATTTCTGACAGCTGTAAGAGATCTTGTGCTTTTGGGGGCCCAGATGAGCCCCTCTGTGATAGCTGGGTTTATCCAAAAAGGCTGGATCATAGACTATCCAGTCCAATAATCCATGTTACACTGGAGTCCTCACTGTGATGTTGGCTGATTTTCCCCTGGCTGGGGTTGTCCTGCCTGGGCTTGAATACCACCAGTGAAGGGTAGGGAACTCAGAGGCAGCTGATCCCATCTTTGCCTTATTATTTTGCTGACTAGAAAATGTTCTTTTTCCTGCTGATCTGAAATTTGCCTCCCTAAAACAAGCTCATTAATTTCACTTCTTCCCCCACAGGTCCACGCACAGAAAGTTGAATCTGTTTTTAATATTTGAACATAGCTACTGTTTGTTCCCTAAGTCTTGTGTTTCGTGTAAATAACCTAGTCTCTTGACCACATTCCCTTGGAACTGTGATTCAGGCTCTTTTTACCAAGCGTATCCCAAACATGCCCTACTGTGTACACCCAGAGTTGAACTCAGTACTGAGTTGCCACTTTCTCATTCTCCATGTTAATTATTTATGAAACCACCAAAAAGAGCCATTAAATTTTTTTGGAAATTATATCACATTTTGACATACAGTGAGTTTATTATTAATTAAAATTTCTGTTTCTGACATAGTGCTACTAAACTTGAATAGTTAATTTTTGAACCCATGTATAGGTTTTTGTACTTATTCATTCTAAATTTTATTTGTTATATTTGGTCCATTGTTCTAGCCTCTAATGTTTTTTCTGAATCTTGACTCTTTTATCAACAATATTTGCTGTCCTTCATGAATTGTTATCATCTATAAATCTGTTGGGTATACCTTCCATATTTGCATCTTACTCATTGGTGTTAGAAGGGAAGGACAGAGGGAAAGTAAAAATAGAAATTATAGTCCAATAATGAAGTAACCTTACAATTTACTCCACTAATAATGAGTTGTAGGTCCAGTAGAACAAACCCTTGTGCAGTGCACTTGGTGTGGTGGGAGAGATCAGTAGTGTTTCAGTAATTTATACTCCTTATGATATAGCTTATTAATTTAAAAAAATAAGAAATCAATGGCAGCTTTTAAAGCAAAAGAAAAAATACCCATGGGTGCATGAAATTTTTAAAAATGATAGCAACCTCTGATCACTCACAAAAAGCTCAATTGTTATTTTATTTTAAAAACAAAACTCCTACAATGATGGTAACATTTTTCATCAACAGCAGTTCCCCTAGTGAGTATTGAGACTTTGGGTCTGAGTGGAAAAAAAAAGAAAAAAACCCCAAAACAAACAAACACACAAACAACAAAAAACCCAAATCCCAAACCAAATAAAAACCTTACTGCAGAATACAATAAACTTTTCAAAATTGAGTTTCTAGATCATCTGGTTCAGTTAATTGGTAGCTAAAGATGTGGTTTCCTTTAAACAACCCCATATGTAGGCTTTCAACCCCTCCCCTTAAAACTAATTTTCATAATTCTTAACAGTGACAGAAACATGTATGTGAGAGATAGAAAGGAACTCAATTTCAGTTGGTACATTCTGACGGAATAAAGAGAAGGAGTGGGCTTCAGGACATACACTTGAAGGATGAGTTGAATTTTCCAATTAGGAATGGATGTAGCATGACTCTCCATGTTGAAGATTTCCAGGTAAGTTCAAGAGAAAATAACCGAAGCTGAATTCCATAAGGAAGTAATAATTCCTTTTCTGATTAATGACTGTCTGTAGGCAACACTGCCAGGACAGACAAATTGCTGCACTACATTCCAGCTTCTAAAAACCTCCTTTCATCAGTTGGATACTTAACTCTACTTTAGCTTAGTCTAATTAATGAGATGCATGCCTGTATGAATGATCAGTAATGAGATCACTGTCCTTTATTTTCCTTCTGTTTATGTAGTGTCATAGCTACATTTTTGGCTATGTTTTATGATGTTATGTCCTGGACAACTGCAATCAAGTTCCTAGTGAAACTGTTGTGGGTTGTTTATAACATAATTTTGGAGTCTCGTTTGTTTGAACTTCTGATCTTCCTCTGCTACATGTACACACACATGCACACCATCTATCTCTCTCACATAATCACAAATAGCTTTTTCTAGCACAAATATTGTAATTATAATTTATTTGTAGCTGAACATTGTATTTGTAAAGGAAATGAGCATTTATCCTTGAAGATATTTTACTTTTAAGGCTTGGGTCATCAGTGTAACAAATAAATGGGCCAAAGTCACCCCTACCCCTAAACATGCTCTCTGATTTAACCATAGTGAACTCCTTGCACATATCCAAATGTGTTATAATATAACCTCTTCCAAAGCTTGCATATGCTCTTCTCTTTGACTGGAATATCCCCTTTTTCTTACTCAATAATTCTTACCCATCAAAATGAAGCTGAGTGTGTTCCAGGAAGTTCTCCCCTGACTGATTTCTGGTGCTTAGTAAAATGCCCTTGTGCTTTTATTTTACATATCAGGTATCCCACTGTACAGGAATGTTAATTTCTTTCTATGTATTTTGTCTTTACATTGTGTACCTATAGATTATGTCATATATTGTATACTAGGTGCTACTACAATTTGAGACATAATAATGCTCAACAAATATAATAAAGATTTTTTTAAAGTAGGAAGCCTTTCTTTTTGTCCAGAGTAGAACAGGTGCTTGCACTATACATCCTCACAGAGCACTGAGCTTCTTCTTTGCAGAACTTGTCATGTTTGTAACTAGGTGCTTACTTGTAGAATTGTTTTATGTCTTCTCCTCCCCTCAAGTATAACTCCTTAAAAACAGGGACCAAATCTTTTTTCTTTTTCTTTTGTTTTAATTTTAAAAAATTCAGTTAAAGCTGACATTCAATATTATGTTAATTTCAGGTGTACGGTATGGACATTTATATAACTTTACAAGGTGATCCCCTGACATCTATTTTTTCTTTTTTGTCCTATGCTTGTTCCTGGCACAGTGCCCAGTACAGGGTAATTGCTCAGTAAGTACTGGTTAAGTGAATGACCAATGAAATTAATGGATCCTTGTGAGAGAAATTGATTAGGAAACTGGTGCCCTTAGGTTTTAGTTTAATGCCAGGGCTTGCAGTGGGGAGGATGTCTAGGAAGAGTAAGAATATAAGAGAGTTTCTTGAAACCTCACTGAAATACTAAAGGCCAGAGTGAGAAGAAGGCAGCAGGGGTGAGGACAAAGCAAGGAAGAACAGAAACCTGATGAAAAGAGAGTGGTATGAGGGGAGGGCTTATACCCCAAGTGGTGGCTGTGGGCTACTGTGATGAAGGCCCCAGGGAAGTAAGAGGCAGGCTGGATGGAGGTGATTCTAGTTTACCTAACCTTGGGGTTCCAAATAGGACTTTGGATTAAACAAATTTTTTAATGGCCTCAACAATTCTCCTTCCAAAGGCAGCGGGGCTCTGTAGAACAAATTTTGACTTTGCTATCAGACAAAACTAGTTGCAAAATGCAGCTACAGCACTTAACTAGCTGTCTGGCTTTGAGTAAGACATCTGACATTTCTGAGCTTCAGTTTTCTTATTTGTCAGAAACGGACAACCATTTACCTTGAAGAATTGTGTACAGTGAAATGAGATAAAGTTCATAATGCATCTAGTTCGGTCCCTGGCTCAGAGGAATTACTGAGCAAATGGTAGAAGTTGTTCATATTAACCAGGCTTAACCTTTACGAAACTTTTGAGTGGTTCTCTTATTGGTCCCATATTGTTCAGTATTTTTAATCAATGGGTTGAGGTATTCTTATCAAATTTAAAGAATACACAAAGCTGAGAAAAACAGCTAATATGTTGGCTGACAGGCTAAGGAGCCATAGACATCTCAGCTGCTGAGAGGGATAGGCTGAAACCAACAAGATAAAATTAATAGGGATGAATTTAGATTCTTGCTTTTGTGTTTAAAGAATTAGCTGAAACTAGAACAAGGGAGACCTCTCTTAATAGTTTATAAGAGGAAAACCCAAGGGTTTTAGCTGACTGTCAGCTTAACATTAGCCAACTGGGTGCAGGATGCCAAAAGCTCATGTGGTCTGAGTCCACGTGATGGAAATGGAGCATCCAGAAGAAACGGGGTCATTGTCCAAGTGTCCTTGTGCTGGGAGGACATTAAGGGAATGTGCTTAGTTCTTGGCCTGTGCTTTAAGAGAGATAGATCTAGAAGAAGGTTAATAAAAGGGTCAAAGTTCTGGAAACATGTCATATGAGCGAGAGTCAAAGGAACCGGGATGTTTAGTCTGGAAAAGAGGCAACTGAAATGGTGCAGGGTTGGGGGTGGAGAGTGGGTGGCATGGAGCATGCTGCAGCCTTTAAATGTTTGAAGACTTTTATTTGGACAAGGAAGAGACTTGCTCTGCAGTATTTCAAAGGATGGAAGAAATATTACAGTTGGAAATTAGAAGGAAGGAAAATTTCGTTCCACATGTGTCAAAGTATACTCACTGTAGCTGTACTCACTAGAATTTACAAACCCTCTGTTAAACTCTTCTTATGTATGACTGTTCTTATATATTTCTCCTTTAATCCTTAACATCAGCTCTGTAATGTAGGTATTTTTATCCCCACCTGAGGCTTGTAATGAAGAATTGTTTTGTCCACAACTATGCAGCAGGTTAAATGATGAAGCTGGAGCTCAAACCCGAGTTAGACTCGGGCCTTATGACTAGAAAGCCTGTGATTTTTAGCCCTATGGCGTATTTCACCTAGAGGTTCCTGGGACACAGTGCTAAAACCAGGACAGTCCTGGGCAACCTGGATCTGTTGGCCATTCTAATTTTGCAGTGTGTTTACCTATACCCTAGCTGGAGGAGACCTTTGTTTCCTAGAAAGCTAGGATTGTAACTCATTGCCTAGTTATTGCTCAGGTTTTAAAAGCACTTCCAGAAAATTTTCATTGTTCAAATGTGGAAATGGTCTGTCCTACGTGGCAATGAGCATTCAGTTCCTGGATATAATCCAACCGAGGCTGGATACCACCTGTCAGAGTTGTGGAGGATGAGAATTCTCCTTTGGGTTTATTTTTGGTGAAGACTGTTTCCACAATCCCTTTCACCTCTGTCATTCTGTGATTCAGACAAACAGTGCTCCTTGCTTGGACCCTGATGTAATTCCTTAGGCTCTTTATCCAGAGTTGAGAGCACATTTGTGTGGCTGGTTTGAGATGGTGTCTCAAGAAACCTGGACCATGAACTTGTCTCTCTTCCTGTGGTCATGGCCTCCTGATGAATGCAGCCAAAAGCCTGTGTATAAATGTTCTGACATCTTTGCCCTCAGAGCACACATGCTTTGCATTTTCAACCCAAAGCCCTTCCAAGAAAGGTCCAGACACCAATTCATTATGTATAAGTCATTGATATGTTTATTCATTTAAAAATCATTTCAAAGAGGGAAACAAAACAGGTCTCAGTCCATCCTTTGGAATGCACTCATCAGTGAAATCTTATTTCTTCAGAAGTCTTTAAGGGCCTCGTGGCTGAGTTTCTGGGAGCCTAGTAATATTCTGAGAATCTTTTCTGGACCCTTGAAATGAGCCCTGTGTCTGTGTAGTGTTGCCCTGCAAAAACCTTTCTTACTGTATTTTTTTTTTTGTAGCCTACACTGGTGTAAAACTGACATAGAATGAGCAAAGGGGTCATCATAACATGTTTGTCCCACATACATGAGGACATCCTTGGTGACCCTCTGCTGTTACCTAGAGAGCACATGGAGTAGAGAGAGCGTATCTTCCAGGGGGAGACGTTTGTCACTCAGGGTTTCTCTGGTCAGCTAAAGGAGATGCCCTTTTGTCTCTGACAGTTTTGTGTGGGATGCAGGCCAACACAGGTAACCAACAATAGGAATTCTCAATGGAAAAAATTGAAAACAGAGTAAAAATTTCCAAAAAAAATATCATAATCTTAGAAACATTAGGACATCCCTGTATGTCCTAATTCTACGTGTACTTTCTCTGTGAGGGCCCAGGCAACAAACACCAGAGGCATTTTTCATTTAAGTCTACCAGTGCTCATTTCTGTTTTCTTTTTCTTTTGATGACTAAATGGTGTCTTTCTTTCTTTCTTTCTTTCTTTCTTTCTTTCTTTCTTTCTTTCTTTCTTTCTTTCTTTCTTTTTTTCTTCTTTTGATTTAATCTTTATTGTGTTTTTCCCATTTAGTCCCCTTATACCCACCCCCCCAGCAATCACCACACTGTTGTCCATGTCCATGAGTCCCTTTTCCTTTTTGCTCAATCCCTCCACTCACTAACCTCCTCCTTCACTAGCTGTCATCTGCTTTCCATCTTGCTCTGTTTTGCTTGTTAGTTCAGTTTGTTCATTAGATTCCACATATGAGTGAAATCATATGGTGTCTGTCTTTCTCTGACTGGCTTATTTCACTTAGCATAATGTTCTCCAGGTCCATCCATACTGTGGCAAAGGGTTAAATTTTCTTCTTTTTTATGGCTGAGTAGAATTCCCATTGTTAAACATCCCATAGTTGTTTTATCCATTCATCTACTGAAAGATACTTGGGCTGCTGCCATATTTTGGCTATTGTAAATAATGCTGCAGTGAACATAGGAGTGCTCATGTTCTTTCGAATTAGTGTTTTGGGTTCTTTTGGATAGAAGTGAGATGCACTGTTGGTGGGAGCGGAGATGGGTGTAGCCACTGTGGAAAGCAGTATGGACATACCTCAAAAAGTTAAAAATGGATCTGCCTTTTGATCTACCCTCTTTTTTCCATGAATGTTGTACTGACAGGAAGCATGCAAAAATTTTCTGAAATGGTTAGGGCATTAGTCCAATTCATTTCTGATTATGTCCCAAAAGTATGTTCTGACTGTTTACAATTCCTGGAAATGGAGGGACAGGAGGAGAGTTCAGAAGAAATCTCAAAATATGTGAAATTGTAGTATTTAGGAGTCACCATTACCTCAGATACAACATTCTTACTTAAGTGACACACTGAAATCCTAAACCTTCTTTCCAGGGAGCAGGCTGGGAAGACACTCCTTGATGCAACAGGCTATGGACTTGCTGAAATGTGGTCTGAGTTTTGGGAAATATGTGTGTGATGTGTGAAATAGCTGGGGCTCTAGGGATAGTAAAGGGCTGGACCATCTGTGGGCTAAGACTTATTCAAGTCTCCTGATTTGGGGACACTCAGTTTCTCAGTGTGAACAATGTGGAAGATAGTAATTTTCCAGTTACTATTTACAATTAATTTTCTACAATTAATGTTCATTTTCTTAACTTGCTGTATGTGTATATACCATTTGAAACTTTTATTTGTTTCAAGTGTGTTCATAATTGCTGTTTAAAGCAGTTTTATGACAGAAGTTCTGAAATTCTTATCAGATAATCTCTGTCGATTGCCTTTCTCATTCAACTTGAGACTTTCCTGGTTCTTGGTATGAAGAATGATTTTCATTTGTGTGCTCAACACTTCAGGTATTATGTTATGAGACTCTGGATCTTATTTAAATATTCTGCCTTAGCCAGCCTTCTCTAATTCCACACGGGCTGGGGAAGGAGGTTCTGCCTTAACCCTGCTAACTGGGTGTGGAAGTCCAGTTCCACACCCACCTCTGTTGTCACTACCGACGGGAAGGGACTCTTTGTTACTTTTAGGGGTTGCCTCTGCTGAGATCACCCTGGCTGAAAGGGAGAGGGGAGGTCTCCTTAATGCTCTCTCTTTGACATTCAGGGGAGAGGGGACTTACTATCTCCAGGCGGTGGTGAAAGTCCTGGATTTCCTCTCAACCTCCTCTGACACCATCCTAGTAGGCAGCTGGATTATTATGGCAGTAGTAGACTGCCATAATAGAATTAATTAGCTTTCATCTTTTCTTTTTTCCTAAAAAACTTTTGACATCTACACAAAAGGAGAGAGAAGAGTGTAATGAACTCCATATACCCACCATCCAAGCTCAATAGTTGTATTTTATGAGTCCAGTTTCATGTGTCTCCCCCCAATTTTTTCTTCTTGCTCATGTATTTTACAGGAAAATCACAGATATTATTTTGTTTTGTAATATATACTTCATATGGAATTTTAAAGAGCATAGTCTTGATTCCACTATCACTCCTAGAAAAATTATGGCCACAAATGGCCTCCACATTGTCAAATTTTCTTCAATATTTGCTCAACTCCTGGGCAACTAAGAAAGCTAATTTTTTTCTCCTTTGGAACACTTTTTTCACTTAGTTTCTAGGATATCATGCTAATCTTATTTTCCTATTTCACTAGCTACTCCTCTCTTTCTTAGTCTCTAATTTTTGGGGTACTCTAGGAAATATTTTATCTTCTTCTCTTCAATGTATGCATATATTTCTTAAGTGATATTCAAAATTTATATGTTCATTCCCAACCTTTCCCTGACTTCCAAGCTATATGTCAAACTAGTTGAATATGCATCTCCTCTTGGATGTCAAATAGGCAGCTTAACCTTAACATTTCCAAATCAGGACTCCAAATAAGACTGTGCTCCTCCCTAAATCTTCTTCATTTCAGTAAGTGACACAACAATAGTAGAGAGAGAGAGAGAGAGAGAGAGAGATGAGTTAACTTGGCAATTCAAACAAAAGTTGTCAGGAAGACCTCTTTGAAGAGGTGACTTTTGAGGAGAAATCAGAATAATGAGAGGGATCCATCAGGAGCCAGCTCAGATTATAAAACACAAAAGATAGGAAGAGAGAGGGGAAGAAAGAGAGGAAGAGAGAGAAATAGATATATCTAGAAGTTATTATTCATTTGCTTACCCCCACATCCATCTAGCAACAAATCCTTTAGGTTCTATCTTCAGAATGATTCTGGGATCTGACTTGTTTTCATTACTTTTCTCACTACCTTTTCTCAAGTCCCTCTCACTTTCCATGACTACTATAATATTTTTCCAAGTAGTCTTTCACTGGAATGTTATCCCTATCAGAACAGAGACCTGTTTTATTTACTGATGTACTCCCTGCACTTGCACCAATGCCTGCTGGATAGTGATGCTCAGTAAATTATTATTATTTTTTATATTAGATGTATTTATTTATTTATTTATTTATTGTTCAGTTATAGTTGTACTGCCTTTTTCCCCACTGCTCACTTGTACAGTAAATTATTGTTGAATTAATAAATATTCTCTCTACTTTCATTGGCTATAATGATCTTTCAATGAACTTAAGGCACTTCTGCTCAATAAATACCTTCTGATGGTTCTCTATCACACATTAAATTAAAATCTGATTCTAAACTTACACAATCTGGCCCCTGCTTATCTCCCCAACTTATCTCCAACCACATTTCCATTTGCTTCCTCTACTCCAGCCGCATTGGTTCCCTTGATGTCCCTTACACATGCTAAGTACACTTCTACTTTATGGCCACACGTGGCTGTTCCTTCTGCCTGGGACATTCTTTCCCCAGATCTTCATCTGGCTGGCTCCTTCTCATCATTGCAGCTTCTGCTCAAATATTTCCTCTTCAGAGCACCCTCCCCTGATAGCCTTATTTCAGAGTGCCGACTTAACTCATTACTTTCTTTCCCTTCACCATGATTATTTTTACTTCATAGTGCTTATCACCAGAAGACATTCATCAGTTTAACTCTTTATTATATATTATATTCAGTAGAATGTTAGATCCGTGAAGCATCCCTTTATGTAACTCTAACTCAACCAATATTGTTGAATTAAGAGACGCATTAATCCAGCAATATAGACTTCTTGCTTTACAGGTGAGGAAATTAAGGACTAGAGAGGTGGAGTTACTTGCCAAAGTCCCTTGTCAAGTTCGTCGCCGAACAAGAACTTATTGCTATCCTCCAGCCTCCAGATACTAATCCCATTCCCCCCGTTGTAAATACAGAGCTTGCTGTGTGTTATGCCATGTCTTTAACAATAATGCAAGTTGGCTGGCACTTCCCAGGATTTCCCCAAGGGGAGAGGAGGAGCAGAGCACCTCTGCTGGTTTCTCCTCTGAAACGGAGACTTTACAACGTCAGCTGCCATGCCATTGTTGGACAACAATATGTGTCTCAGAGGCAAGGAAAAGTTCCCACACTCCGTGCTTACCAGACGCCCAGCTGGTGAGCTCTGGTCTCCCCATTACTCCTGGGTTCCTTGTTTCTTTTTCCTCCCCCTTTGTTATATCCTCTATTCATGACCGGGGCAAGATGCCATGCTATTCTTTCTCAATTCTCGGTTAGTCTGTTATTAGCTATTCTCCTTGGGTGCCCTATTCATGAAAACCTAGCCACCCCCAGTTGCAGTAGGTGAATTCCATGGAAAAGTGTAAGGCACATTTTTCCTGCTTGGTTTGTGCTTTTCCTGTGATTCAGCAATCTTCGGAGGAGCTCTTCATCATTATACCATCACGGCTTGTGTCGGCAGGTCCAAAGAGGCTAAGTCCAGTATAAATTTTGTGGACATTCTCAGGGAGTGCTAAAGCGAAGTTACAGCAAAGCGAATCTGTTTGGTGGGCTCACCAGATCAATCTGTGGTTTTAAGAGACCTAAAAATGGAAATGTTCTCATGGTAAAAGCAAGTTGGCTCAGAAGGTTAAAAGTGGTGCTCTGGTCATTTTAGGTTAAACTTTAATTCTTCTCCAGCTATACCTTCTCCCCTATCGTCCCCGCCCCCAATTCTGCCCCCAGTTCTAACACTTTTCTAGGATACCCTGATTTCTGCACATTAGTTTCTCTACTCAATAAGTGAGGCTCAGAGTAACAGCAACCTGATTAAAATCTGTGTTGTGCTTTTAGTGATCTTTAGAAGGGAGCTGAATCCAGGCAGAGCATCCTTTCATCTGCAGAGCTTAAGTGCAGGATTTTGGGAGGTGGGACTTCGATTTATTAAACATGTGTTCAATCTTCTTGCCTGTGAAGTCATATACTTTTTTTCCTTACAGTTCAGGAGATATATGTGTGTGTGTGTGTATTCATGCTGTGTGTGTGCGTAAATGAAAGAACTGAACTGAGTCTGAAATGCCTTGTCAAATCATCAAATAAAGTGGAAACACTATTATTATAGTATTGTGATTAAGAGCATAGAATCTGGGCTTTAGAGTGAGAAAGACCTAGTCTCAAACTCTTGCTGCATGTCTTGCATGCCTTTTGATTTGGAAGAGTTTACTTTTCCTTTCTGAATTTTGGTTTCCTTATATGCAAGATAAAGTCACCGATAATATCAACCTCAAAGTCAGTGTGAGGGTTAAATAATGATATGTATATAGAAATATCTAAAATGCTTAGTATAGTTCTACTATATGGTAAGCATTCAATACATATTAGCTATAATTATCAATGCCTAGTGGTAGGCCATAGGATCAGAGATAAACTGGAGTTAGATACTTTCTAATGTATCCCCTTCTCTTTAAAATTTCATTGCTCCTTCCTATTTTTGCCTTATTTCACATCTTCCACAAGACAAACCTCTCCAGATGATGTATTAATGGTGGCCCTTTGATGAAAATCTTTTCATTGCTTGGTGCTCTTTTGGGAGACTCTGGCTAAAATACCTCAGGTTATATTTCTACATTTTACCCCTTAGTTCAAGCTGCTTCTGAGGATGTAGGAAGGGAGCACATTATTGTGTGGGATTTATTGTGCCCCTTTATCCTTGAAAATGAATAAAATTAACCTAAAATGCATGTGATGATCACTAGGAAGACAAAAAGGAGCATGGAAGAATGGGAGAGGAAAAGAAATGTGGAAATGGTGGTTACCGACTTGGGCTGAATTTGGCTACGTGTGACAAATTCTAAACAGCCCAGGCAAGATAAAGCTTTATTTATCTCATGTAGAAAAAGTTTTGAGGAAGGTAGCCCACAGTTAGTATAGCACTTCCAGGTCTTCTGAGACTTGGTTTTTTATATTTTCTTTCTATCATCCTTGGTGTGTGGTTAAGTTCTCTTCATGGTCCAGAGTGGCTGCTTCAGTCTTCATGTCCACATTCTTTGGAACATGATAAGAAGAGATAAAATACAGGCAGCCCAGTTACATTTTAATTTTAGATAAACCATAAATACATTTTTAGTATAAGCATGTCCCAGACTGCCTGGGACATACTATACAGGCACACTTCATGCACTTTGTTGTATCCTGCTTCCCATGTGTGGCACTTGTTACAAACTGACGGCAAGACCCTCCTCCAGCAAAACCACTGCAATTCACTTTATTGTAGTGGTGTGGAACCAACCAACCCCCAGTATCTCTGAGGTCTGCCTGTACTGAAAAGTTCTTTGTTGTTTATCTAAAATTCAAATTTAGGTCCACATCCTGTACTTTTATTTGCTAAATATGGCAACCTGACACATTCTAGGCAGAAAGAAGGAAAGGGGAGGGGAGAACATCTAGGGGCTATTTCTCCTAGTTGAGTAAGCTCCTAGTGTAAACTTCCACTTACAGCTCACCAGCTGCCCTTAGCTCAAAGGAAGAATGAATGAATGCCTAGGAAAAAACTGACATTCTGTTTTTAGGGAAGAAGGAGAGAATGCATATTAGACAACCAGGAGTTTTTACCACAGATACCTATAGGGACATCTTAAAACCTTTCTTACAATCTCTTTACTTCTTTCCATCAGGCTAGCTGTGTTAGAGGCTCCAAAGTAAGAGCTTGAGGACATTGTCCATCTTTCCAAATGACTGCTTTAGAGAGTTTTTGTATAGATTCTTTTTGTAAGATAGAATTTAATAGTAATTTTTTTAATTGAAAGTGCACTTCTTTTTTTTAAGATTTTATTTATTTATTTTTAGAGAGGGAAGGGAGTGAGAAAGAGAGAGAGAAACATCAATGTGCGGTTGCTGGGGGCCGTGGCCTGCAACCCAGGGATGTGCCCTGACTGGGAATCGAACCTGCGATGCTTTGGTTCGCAGCCCATGCTCAATCCACTGAGCTACGCCAGCCAGGGCAGAAATTAATAGTAATTTAAAAAACTCTTAAGGATGGGTAGGAATGTCCCTAACTGTGGGGAGAGAAAAGACTGTATTTTGGATGTATGGTTTTGGGCTCTGGGCTAAATACTTATCCATTCTGTACAGTTCTTCACAGCATTCCTGAGATATAAATGTGAAGCACAAACAAACAATGACCTTAGACTAGTTTAAAGTCAACCAACATGACCAATGAAGAACAAAAATGGAACTTTCCAATTCACCATACTTCTTATTCTCTTGGCTCTTTGGAAAAGTCAATTTTTGCTAAAAGATATTTTTCATAACAAGAATTAACTTGTTGTTATAACGTAAAAGAACTTTTATGTACCACAGGAGGGGGATGTTCAATATAGTCAAAGGTAACACTAGTCATCACACAAGGAAACAAATAAGCTCATAAAAATGGTGCCTTTGAGCCCATGGGAAGCTCATGCAGACAAATGACCAGGTTTATCAAGAATTCTGGCATAGGTACAGAGCTGATATAATTTTTGGCAGTGAATAATCCAGATGGTAGCTTTGATGTTGGGTTATACCACACACTGGCTAGGACTAGGCAGTGGCTGTAGCCTAAGGGTTACACAGTGGTGTTCCTCCTCTGATCAGTGGTGGCTCAGTAACAAAAACACTGAAATCAGGCTGGCAGGAGGAGTATGAGGCTGGGAGATCTGGAACACAGTGTATGGTGGTGGAGTCAGGCAGAACACCTGAAATATCTTTCTAAGAGAATTAGCCAGAGAAAGAAATCCAGGTACTTGCTCAGGTATCTTGAGGTTTGCTCAAGATCTGTAGTATGGTGACTACCAGTTTTTATACTGTGCATTCAGCCATTCCTGCAGACGGGAGGGTGTTAAGAGCACTGTGCTGGTTTGGACAGGGGCCAAGGAAGCACAGCATGCTGGTGAGAGGTATGATGATACTTGTTTGCCTGAGACTCAGTCCTGGGACATGGGGCTTTCAATGCAAAACTGGAACAGTCCTGGTCACTCTTTGAAGAGACAGGGTACTTGGAGTCACAGGTGAACTTTGGACCCAGTAGGCCTACACACTGAAGAATCACCAATTATCAGAGTTGAGAGGGATCCCCAGAGGCTGGCCATTCAGGCAAAGTTTTTAACTCAATTTAGATCTATCTAGACTACCTCCAACTGGCAGTCTTTTGCAGAATGCTTCAGTTTGGGTATTTTTTTTTAAAGCTATTGTCCTGCTACTGAAGAATTTTTAAGATGGCAGGTTGCAAGAAAGCAGTTCTCTTTTATTTTGCTCAATTGAGGAATAAAAGCCCTGTGCACACATTTCAGTCACAAATAATTAAGCATGCACTCATTTCATTATAATTACAGAGATGCACTGGGAAGATCACAGGATTCATCACCAGAAGTTGTGGGTTTGAGACTCTACTCCATGATGCATCAATTCTTTGACCTTGCCACATTAGGAGGCTCAGAGAGATTAGGTGACTAGTATAGCAAAGCATTGCAACAAACTAGAATCCAAAGAATTTAAAGAGGCCCATATCTTGATGACATATCTTTTCAGCTAAAAAATGTGCATATTATTACTTTGCATGTGCAGCCCAGCCTGTAACTTCTCAGTTTACTTTAACTGCAGTCCCATGACTGACACAGATGTTATTGCTCCCCAATTACAGTGTTTTCTGCTTGGAGGCATCTTGTCTTCTGTAATATATCATGAGCCAGAGTCCTGGTGCTAAACATTAGCTAGTAATTTATGATCATACCTTCTGAGGCAGAGAGGGCAGCCATAGCTCACTTTGGACTTGGAAAAGCACTCCAGGTTTTCCCTTAGCTCTTTTTTTCTCTTTTCTTTTTCTGCATTTGCTCATTACTATATCTTTTCAATTTAGGGATGGCCTGGATCCTGCCATGTAAATCAAAGAAGAGAGGGTCTGATTCAGCCGCCTAGCCTGAGTCACCTGGAACCCATTATGATACAGCATCATAAACACCTCCATTTTCCCTTCGGAGAGAGACCAGACCCACTGAAGTTAAGCTACCTGCATAAGAGTTGAGTGCGATCAGCTGTACTTAATCTTTAAATGTCCAACCCACTGATAACCTTTGGTTTGCTTTGATAACTATGAAATAAATTCTCACTGCATTGGATACCAGCATTCTGGTTTCTATTCAAGGCTGTGGTGCAGATGTCATGGAATCTTGGACTGGACAGCAGTCCTCAGAGATCTCTGGGGCCAGTTACTGGCTTTTAGGCACTTAATTTCTAAGCCTTCTCTGCCAACTCTAAATTTTCTCAGGGAATGACATGGCATTTGTGCATTACCAAGCTTTAGGTACTCTAGGGGGGTGAAACCATTTGGAGGTGGGAGGAAGGGGAGCAAAAGAAAGATCCATCAAATTCAAAGCTTTACAACATGGTATAACAGAAAGAACACTGGTCTAAATTGCTAGCATCTTGGGTTTGGATCTCACTCTTATTCTCAACTCCCCGCCGACCTTCCCAGCTGTGCAATCTTGGGAAAAGGATATTAATACTTGCGGCCTTGTTTTCCTCCTCTGTAAAATGAGAGGAAGGGTCAGTGCTTCACAAACGTTCATGGAGATGTGAATCACTTGGGGATCATGCAGATTTGTTGTAAGGACTGAATTAGTTAATATATAGAAAGCTGTAAGAAGAACGGCTGGCTCAAAACATTCTATAATTATCAGTTTTATATTACTTCACATAATATAATGAGAATCTCTTCATGTTATTTGTAAATATTTCAGAAATATACCTTCATCTAGACTTTGAAATATCTTCTAGTATGGCTATATCTACAATAATTTATTTATCCATCCTTGTTTATTGTAATGCAGTTCTACATCTCTTCATATGTGATTCTTTTCTCATAGACATTGATTTCCTGCAGGTAGTAGAAAGTAAGTTTAGTAGGTTTTGCTACAAAATCATTGGTAATGATCAAATTAAATTTAGTTTCATTGCAATTTTACAAACCTGTGCCTCTTGTACCATATACCCTCCTGTGGGTTAGGCACCATGATGGGTTTTGGGTACAGACTGGTAAACAAGACAGGCAAGAGCCCTGCCCTCAGGGACCTTATAATCTACCAGCAAAATCGGATGTTAAGGATATAATTACAACACAATGTGGTGAGTATTATGACAAGGAGAGTAGAGAGAGCACATAACAGAGGGACCTAATTCAGGAGAATTTGCTGTTTAACCTGAGCCTGGATGGGTAGGGAGAAGTTGGCTAGTGAAGAGGAAGAGCAAGGAGCTGAGAGAATAGTAGGTACACAGATAATTATTCATGCTCCTCAGTTGATATCCTAATGGCTTATTTCTTTAGTTGGTGGCTATTGCCTTCATTTGAATCTGTTAGAACATCAAAACTTGTCGAGCCTATCAAAATAATAAATTGCACTTCTCATTTTGTTCCTCCTCCAAAGCCAATGATAATTTAAATAATGTTTGAAATAGACTAAAAGTCTCTAATGGGGTAATTAAATAGATCAGGCAGTTAAATAGTTTAGAATCAAGTGTTGATTGGGTCACTCTGTAATAAAATGATGACTGTAATAGACACCAGTGGGAACATGTATGTGCCTTCAAAGCTAAAAAATAATAATGTAATTTGATTTTAAAGGTAACGTATTTTGGGAATGCCTAGAAATAATAATTTATTGGCTTTCATCTGAGAAAATCAAGGAGCTTGGGCTTCAGAGTTTCTGTCACATCTGACTGTGGTGTTGTCATGTCACCGCAGTGATGCAGCACCAGGACCTTGAATCTTCTTAGAAATCTGTTCTTCATTGTTGGGATAAATCCTAGCTGCTGGTGATCTCAGTTGTTATATATGCTTCATACTTATTTACTATAATCTAATTGAGGGTTGAATCAAATTGATGAATTATTGTTGATATTCACCAAAATTATAACAAAATGCACATTCAGGATCCTCATTGCATATGTACACCACTTTGATGACATTATTTCTGTAATTCAGGAATAATCAAGGCTATAATTTGTTATTGACATACCAGCCTGTGATAGAAATAGAAGTGGGTAGAAGAGCTTATTTCTGCTTTTTCCTTATCCCAAACTACAGATTCATTCAACAAGAACTAAACAAAGGGAGCTATGGGGCACAGAAAAGATCAGTGCAACATTATCCTTAAGTTTATCTTTAAGTTGTAAAGGTAAATTCAGAATAAAGCTGAAGGGGCTTGAGTAGGAATCACTGTTGGTGAGAACAGGATATAAGTTTAAGCTGAAGATAATGACTCTACCATATGTATCTAGCAAAAGGTCAAAGCACATTTGATAGATCTTCATGGTAGACATTTCTGTTATCACCTGTGAGCCAATTAATGTTGAATATATTCAGACACTACCATAATAACTTAGTATTGGGCTAAAACAATCTTAATTAGTATTCATTTTTATCATAATTCTTCACACAAATATCTTCATTATGAATTAATATTAGATTATGGAGCCATTGTGGAATAGTAAGACCGCGTGGACTTTTATAAAGTCATATGGACATCAGTTCAAATCCTGGCTCCACCACTTACAAATTACGTGATCTCGAAATAAGGAAAAAATCCTGTTCTGTCAGTTTTGTTATCTATAAAATGGATGTTTATATGTATATGCACATATATGAATTTCCTGTCTTCTATCTATCTATCTATCTATCTATCATCAATCATCTCTCATCTATCTCATCTAACCTATCTACCTAGATGTAGGTAGATATTCTTCTAAATTAGTAATTAAACTGTGTGTAATTAATCAAGTATGTTATTAGAGCAATTAGGCTGCAGTCTGCTGTCTAAGACACTATAAGGCTTAAAATTAGAAGTCTTTGCAACTGGTAAGTTAAAAAGTGAATAGTAATGTGTTGGCTCCATTTCAGTAATTTAGTAATCAAGCCAGACTAAAACTTCACTAGTGCTATAATTGATTTATATCGAAGAATGAGACCAAATCTTCCCCGCTTATTTTATTATAATCCCTCTCTCTCTTTGGAATCTAAAACCGGAATCAAGTTCCTTGCTCTAAATTCATCCCTCTATAATGAATCTCCTGCCCCCAACTTATTCAACTGACTCCCCTGTATTATCAGCAGGACCCTTACATAGTAAGGGCAGTCCATGCTATGTTTTAGGAACTTCCCTTTCTTATTTTCATCTTCATGCAGATCTCTGCTTTCAGGGAGATTATAGTCTAGTGAAGAAATACAGTCGTCCCTTGCTATCTCGTGGTTCACTTATTGCAGGTTAAAACCCGCGATGCAGTGAAACCGCAATCAGTGAACCGCGATATAGTGGGGGATGACTGTATACTTCACTGGTGAGTACCCATATAGAATTTTATATGTCGTTAAAATTACGTAGCTTTAAGAGTGTAAAAAGTGTTTAAGAGCATATGACATGTTTATAAGAGTGTGGGAAAGGTTAATAAGAGAGTGGGAAAGGTTTATAGGAGTGTGGGAAGGTTTTATAAAGCCTGAAATATATATAAATAATAAAGTAAATATAATGCCGCTATTTCTCAGATTTTCACCTATCACAGGGGTCTCTGGAATGTAACTCCTACAATAAATGAGGGATCACTGTAGTACATTAAACAAAGCAATTTTATAAGGATATTCTGAAAAAAGCCTTACCAAGAGGCAATAGTTAATTAAAGTTTTTGAGATGTGAGACAGCAAGTGCCTCTATCTGAAGGAAGAGCAGATAGACTAAAAGTAAGTGCAAAGGCCCTGGGGTGGGCATGTTTCTGACCAGATGGCTAGAGTGTTCTGAGTAAGGGGACAGTAATAGGAGATAAGGTCAAAGGAGTGAAAGGGCCTTGGAGACCAGTATAATGCCTTAGGCTTTTACTTAGAGCGGGGTGGGTAGACATTCAAGGGTTTGGGGCAGAGGGTGACATCCGATGCGCACTTAAAAAAATATTACTTTACCAAGTTCAGCTTTAGAAATATTCAGTTTGAGGACCCATGGACTATGCCAATGGATTATTCAAAGATAACTGAATACACGTGTCTGGAGCTGATGAAATCTCAGAGAGACACATATGTGGGTCATCAATGGCTGGGTGATAATGGCAGTCATGGGAATCAATACAATCAATAAGAGTGTACAGAATGCAAGGTACAGTGGTCCTGGGATGGTGCCTTAGAGGGCTGGTTGAGAATGGGGAGTCTGACAGAGATGACAGAAGACAGGAGGAATCTCAGCCAACAGCGGCATCAGGAAGCCCAGAGAGGAGCCCCAAGAGGAATGGGGGTAATTAGTGCCCAAAACATTCCTAGAGGGCACACAAGGACAGAAAAGCATCCATTGGATTAAATGACATAGAGAACATTGATGACTTTGACAAAGGCAGCTTCAGTGGAGTGGTGATGGGGATTATGGAAGAAGAAGGTAAAGAAATTGATAAAGTGGGCACTGTATTTCTGAATGTGGCTGTGACTGGGAGCAGGAGATAGGGTAGGATCTGAACAAAGGGGTTTTGTAAGGGGGAAAAAACTCGAGTGTAATTTGAAGGTTGGTGACAAGAAGGTACCACCAAAGAAAAGGAGGTTTAAATCCCAGAGAGGGGGAGTGACAAATGATGTGTGACTGTCCTGAAGGTAGGAAGGACAGCATAAGGTCCGGGACAAGTCCTGGCAGACTTGGCAGGAGGGGCACTTGAGAGAACCAGAATAGAGACTGGAAGAGTGGTTGCTACCTGGTGGGAATGCAAAGCCTGGGTAGTATTTTACCCACAGACATAATCATTTCAGATACATGTGGTGACATGTCTATATGGTGGGTCAAACATGAGGTGTGCTTGGTGGCTACCGAGGCTACTGACCATCACATGATAGAGATAGCAATTACTCATCTATCTCCCACGAGCCTGAGAAGACGGACCTATTCTCTACCCCACTGCCCCCACACACTTTCTGTTTTATTTTTTCCTTCATTGTTTTTTTGTATTGTTTTTGGGTATACAGCATAGAGATTAGAGTTTACAATCATATACTTTACAAAGGGTTCCCCCTGATTTTTCCAGTGCCTACCTGGTACCATACAGAGGATAGACCTATTCTTGAGCGTGTCTTCCTTCTGCTTGCAAAATATCAGTTGACCATCTGACAGAATCCAGCCTGATATCATGAAAAGAAAAATCATTTCCATCCATCATCTTGTACTGATTATTATTTCAGTTGAACACATTTTGCAATAGTGCTTTTATAAGGATTAATATTATGAGCTCTTTTAAAAACTTTTATTAAACTAAATATTTTTCAGAATTTTTACTTTAACTTTTAAACTTATGACTGATTTGTTATCTCTATTTATGATTCAGTCAAATGGAATTTTCTCAATTCTCTTTCAAACCCACTCAAAATATGAATATAGCTTAGCAAAGTATAATATATCCTCCTCTTTTTTCTTCTCCAGAGGACTCATTTCAACAGTTGTAGGTAAGAAAAAATCTAAACTTAAATTCAAATGTGGCTTCAGTTCATTCAGATTGTTACCAAATATTGTAACTACTTGCTCTCCATTTTTTATTTTTAAAATGCTCTTTTACTGAATTTAATGAAATCAAATAATACTGTGCCACTTACTCTATACAGAGCAATTAGAAAGGAATTTTTCTTCAGATATTGTTGGAGAAACACATGAAGTGATACATACACTAACAACTTGCAAAAATTCAACTCTAAGCTTAATTTCAACAAAGTCACTTAAAGAGTTCAAGGGAGCTGTTCACACTGATGAACTGATCTTGCCAAACCAGTTCTAGCCTTGAGTTACAGTTCTTCAATGTGATTGGAAGGGTGGGCAGGTGGAAATTCATATTTAAAAGGATGAGGCCTGTCCAGAAAGTATCCAGCCATGAGATATGAAAAATAGAGACATTTGTTGAAGAAGATACAGGATACAGGAAACATTGTACATAGGACAATGACACCTCAGCCCCCTTCAAAGTAGGCATCTCAGGAAGATGCCTACTCACACAGTTCTCCCAGCATCATTAGCAACTGCAGAACGATGTTCCTTTTCCTGGTAGCAGAAGCCACAGAATGAATTTTGCTACAACATGTTTCATGCCAAGAGCCTGTGTCAAAATCTTAGACACAGTAGTTTTTGGAATCCCCAGATCAGGTTTTAATTCTCGCAAGTCAGTCACCAACCTTTCTTAATTGCTGCCCATACATGTTCAACATTCTCAGGTGTTCTGCTTGTTGCAGGCCTCCCAGAAAATGGATCACTTTCAACAGATTCTTGACCATCTTTGAAGTGTTTGTGACACACTTTAATTTGTGCTGTACTCATTTCATTGTTCCTGAAAGCCTTCTAAATCACCTGAATAATTTCCATGCAGGAATGTTCATGCTTCATGCAAAATTTGATGCAGATTCATTGCTCTACTTGCTCAGTCATTTTAAATATGAATGCCACACAGTACACATGCTCACTCAGCGGCGTCTGCCACCCTCACTGGCTAGTACAGTGAAGTCATCATTGTTCACACATGTACATTCCAGTGCACTCTCCTTGGCCGCCAGGATACATTGATGTCACACAAACTGTTCTCACAATGGATGGACTTTTTTCAGACAGACTTTGTATGGTGGCTTTTCCTTCCCTGCCCCCATCCCCACAAGATGTCTCTTATTTCCTTTTTGTCACTTGGCAGAAACTGTTGAATTAAATCACTTCCAGATAGATTGAAAATATTTTCAATGTGGTTGGATTTAATGCCTGGTATAAAAGGGAACATGGGAATGGTCAATTCCAAAGACCATCAAATCTTTCTTTTAAGGGACTTTGTAACCACACATTTCTCTTTCATTTGGCTTTCTTATGAGAAACTGTACACACAGCTCTTTTATCTAATGAAGTATGATAATTAAGGAGAAGTTCTAGGTAATGGTTATACCATCTTTTAAGGATGTGTTAGGAAATTAGGAAAGAGCTAGAAGGAAGTTTGCTGCCGAACTGCTTGTCTAAGCAGGAAGACTCATATCACTCTCAGAGAGGTGCGCTGGTTCAACAGAAATATTATTCACAGGGAAGGAGACTGGAAGATTAAAAAATAGTTGATCCTTGAAGTGAAGTCATTGCCTTTTTAAGTTTGAAGACAGAGATACATAATTATATTAATTAGTGTAAGGGGAAGCCTTCTTAACATTAAAAAATTATAGTCCTATATTCTTATTTATTGGATAGCAAGACTCCTTCAAAGTGGAAATAAGAAAAAAAGTTGCTTTATAAATTATTTGAAGGTTTCTCTTTGTAGAACTAAGCTACATGTCAAACATTTCATGCATCTTATGACTCAGACACCTACTTACAACTTTCTCCTCTCATGTTTGATTATAAAAAGGAATCCTTGAATAAGAAAATGAAGACATTTGCTCATTTTCCCTGGAGCTTTAATCAGTTGGTATCCGACAGGTGCTTTTATTTTCCTGGCCTTGAAATCTTTCTGGACGGGATGTGGGAAAAATATTTGCAAACACCCTCTTGGTTAGCAAATAAATCTTTGCTCTTTTCATTTTCTTCTTCTTCCCCCCCGCCCTGTGTTCTTAGCTCATCATCCTCCCTTCAACACACACTCTCATGCGTGCCTCCCAAGTTCCTGTTCCTTTGGCTGATTTGCAGTCATCCATCCATGACATAGCTGGGGATACAGTCTGAATGTCTTCAGGTTCTATAACCTGTGAGTACAAATGAAATCGCCTGGCATTGGCACCTGGATTCGATTGCCCGTAATTGTTGACCCAGGAATCCTGTAGTACCCTGCAAGCTGCCCTGTGCATTCCTGGCAGTTTCCGGGGCTGTCTTGCATTTTGCCAGATTGTACTGGTGCCAGCTGGAGCAGCCCTCTCCGGGCCTCTACTTGGGCACTTGCTTTACTCGGCTGGGCTCTGCTGTTTCCTTCATCATTCCTCTCTGCCAGGCTAGCCCTGTCCTCATCTAGAGGGGGTCTTTCAAGTTTCTTTTGGTTTTTGCCTCTAATTCCATCTCTTCAGAGCAGATCAAAAAGCTCAGTAAACAAGCTTGGGTGGAAAACTAGGTATCTTTGATTTCCTGCTTTTCTTCCTCTTTAGTCTAACACAAAATCCTTCAGGCAGAGTAAACTCATGCAAAAGATCAGAATCCCAGGTGAGGTTTAAATAGAGTGCTTTGATACAGCCATTCCTTGGCCTCCTAATGCACAATGTGAATTGAAATCAAACAAACATTTCTTGAGCGTCTATTCTGTGCTCTGCACTGTACTTATCTTTGTTACTTCATTTAATTCTTATGGACCTTTGTATCATGTTGTTTATTATTATTTTCATTTTAGAGATGAGAAAACAAGGCCACACGGCATAAAGAATTCACCTATCAAAGATCACAATGCCGATAAAGGAGGAGTTATGATCTTGCTCTAGGGTCTATGCTAACTCTTGTGCATATTGCTTCTCACTCTGGAAAAAAAGTTACTTTCATCACAGCTAAATACACCTTAGCTTAAAGAAAAACTGCTCTTAAAAAGACATAACTTTTCTATGAACCTAAAACTAATTAACATGAAAGCCTATTAATTTATAAAAGATATGGACATTCTTGGCTAAAGCAGGTTAGGTTATCAGTGTTATTTTAGATATTTACAAGAACAGTTAAATGACATAACTCATGTGAAAGTGCTTAGAGGGCACCGCATTGTTATGGAGATTACAAAACAGGAATGAGCAAGGAATTACCTTTTACATGGAATTTACATTATGCTGGTCTTGCAGGTTGGTGAGATATTTGGATAGTACTGTGAATCTTTACCTGCTAGATGAATAAACATAAACTCAGACTATGTGGCTGCTGATCTGACACTTTTTACCAACACAAAATTGTCTTAAAAGATTCTCCCCAATGAACTTAATATTTTATAGGACTTTTATTCTTGTTCCAGGAGCCAAAACCTCTGAGTGTCTGTTCTGTTAAATGAAACATAATATGAGAAAGTTAATCTTGCAATAGTTCCTGTAACTGTGACTTGGGAAAAGGAAGGGAGTGGGGTTTTACAGACAACCCTCAACCACAGAGAACGTGTGTGTGAGGGAGGGAGCCTGGAGCCCCTGAAGAAACTGCTTTCCTGCTTTCCTGACTAGGCAGAGGAGCCTGGGGCCCAAAATGGGTAATCTGCTTCCATTGCTGATGGATAGCCAGTAGAGAGGAGGTTGTTCCACCTTTCCATACAAAACATTCTAGTTCTACTTTCTATTTAACTTCCTTTGGAATAAGGAGGTATGAGGGGGATCTTTACACTTGACAGCTTCCAAAGAACTTTCTGGTGCTGTATCCTTTCTAATTCTTACAACAAGGCAATATATTAAGTTATTCTTCCTTTTTATTTTGGCAGATGGAAAATGTGATTTAATGGCTCAGTGATTCAGAGCAGCTGCTAGAACCTCGGAATCCATAGGCTGAATCCTTCCCTCCTGTGGCCCACAACACGTTCACAGACGTGGGAGCATTTTTTGTCCCTCCTCTGTACATCCTGGGCTTCCGCGGATGCTAAAACATTGTGTTGGATGCAGTTGTAGTAAAGCATCAGTATTTGCAGACAGCATTTAAGAAACATGGCTAAAATAAAAAGGAAACCCAGAAGGACTAAAAATGGAGCACCGTTCCGATTTCTCAACCTTCTGTCAGTAGCAACCCCACGCTTCTCCTAATGTCCCAGCAAGAAAGTCATCTTTGACTATACCTTCTTCTTGCTTTTGCCCCTATATTAGTGGTCCTAACTGGTGAAATGGAGAAAATGTGGCAAATCTAAATGCTGTCACGGACACTCAGTTCAATTTTTACTAATATGGTGCTTATGATTCAGTGGTGCTGTTACTATTGCATGCTTTTTTTTTTTTTGACTACTTTTATGCCAGGCCAGACATAAATAATATCAGAACAAATAGGCCTGTCTTGGAAATTCCCTGACTATAAGGAAATGCAGATGACAGATACACTATGGAAATTGGAATTGATGCCATACCTACAGCATTTCCTTCTGTGCAGAAAAGTTTTGATCACTAGCTTTGACACATCTGCAAAGATGTCAAAATAAAATTACTCCTGACATTGTAGTTTTCCCTCATTCATTTAGAACCAGCATAATAAGAGAAATGTTGAATGTTCAACCAAGTGGCAGTTCAAATGAATCCCACAAGAACAGGAAAACAAGTGGAAATCCAAATATAAGCTGTGCCCTAAAGTTGCCATCAATAATCTCTGAAATGAAAACAATGAAATTAGAATATTGTTTGGGTTGCCCTCCCACCTGATAACTCAACAAGAAATCAGCCTATTTTCACCATTTCCAGTTCAAGAGGTAATGAGGTGGAGAAAGTCCAACAGAAACCGGGCTGTGACGTTTGCTCTTTTGTCAATGACAAAATCATGTAGCAATTTCCTGGTCTGCAAAACATCCCAATAAATCTCCCCTGTATACTATTAGGAAGTTGTGTGGGACTGGGTGGACTTCACAAGGCTGCTAACCTTGGGCGGTTCTGTTCGTATCCTGCTCTTATTACTCAATGGAAAATTCAGCGGAATTGCTAAGTAACAGGAGACTAGGTTCAGGGTCATAAATCTCTGAGAGATGCTTGCTGACATCCACGGTGCTCTGCAGAGTGAGTTTACCAAGGTCATTCTTGCCGAGTTTCCTTTGAGTTGGAGGCTCCAGCTCACTGTCAGGCCCAGAGCCAGGCTCTTAATCATCAAGGAAACCAGAGGGTGAGGGGTGGAGGGGGAGCATAAAAGGTAACTTTAGGCCTTGTTGCAGTGTCAGATGGAGCCCAGGAGGAAGCCCCATACAAAATGCCACGCCCTTGGAAGCCTCCCTGCCATAGCTGAGAGCCTTCTCTGCACCTGCTGCTTGAGTCTTATTACTCAGTCCTTGGGGACTTCCCACCATGCATTAAATCAAAAATAAACTTCTGGCCACTGTCTTCAGTCTTCTCATCATACTTTAGACATCATGCATATCTTCTACTTATTCTTAAATTTAGCCACAGTGGTCTTCTGATCCCTGCATATGGCTTGTTCCCTTCTAAAGCTTAGTCACCCATTGAGGGGAAGACTGAGTTCTCTTCTTTTGAATTTGTTGTGGGTGACAAAAATACCAAGGGGAAGGAGAGACTAGTATAGGCCAAAGGCATACTTGGGAGCCCTTTTGCAGTTGCAGTGAGAAAGGGGATAAAAAGTCAACAAAGTTAAGGGACCCAGCCAGCAGGAAGGTTGGGCTCACTCTGTCTCCAGGGGGAAGGGTAGGAAGGATCTTGGAGCTACTGCAGAGTTGTAAGGGGAAGATTAGGGACTGGAGAGCAATGGGGCCCTATGTTTATGGTTTGTAAATACTGATGTGTTATTTCATCTGCTCCTCATGGTACTGTCACAAGATAGTCAAAGCAGGCATTATTATTTGCATTTTCAAGGTTATAAATTGAGATTTTTGAAAGATTACAAGACAAGGCCATTAAGTCTGGTCCCCAGTCTTGTGAGCCTCAATTATATCTATTTTATACTAGGGCTTAGCAGTTTCTTTTGTAAAGGCCCAGGCTATAAATACTTTAGGCTTTGTGGCCACATGGTCTCTGTCACAACCACTCAACTCTGCCATTGTAGCAGGGAAGCATCCATCAATAATACATACACAAATGGGCATGGCTGTGTTCCAATGAAGCCTATTTACAAAAATAGGCAGTGGGTCAGACTTGGCCTCTGGGCCCTTGTTTGTGGACTGCCCTTGTGTGCCACAAAGCTGTCATTGACCCTACGTCAAGAGTAAGGATTCATAAGCTCTTAAATTCTTTTGTGAATTTGAATTTTCACAATGTGGATATTAAATAATGAAGTGTAAAGGAACACAACCAAACCTAATGTGATTCAAATAACAAGGAAAGGACACAGGAACGTCAGTCAATGTGCTGGTTACGCAATTGTAAAGTGGCAGTTACTCAGAGGACACCCGCAGCAGATGAGGGAAGTGGGTGGTGCCCATCAGTTGACTTCCCAGGGCCTCTGCAGTGTGAATGCCCTGGGAAGCCAGGGATCTTTGCTCAGCCCTCCACCTTGCTGGAGACTTGGTCATCCCCCAGCTGAGCTTTCAGCCCTGCATTTTCTACTTTGAGCACTTCTTCCAGAAGCTGTCATTTCTCCTCTGACATAATAAATACCGTAGAACTTGCTTGAGAGAGAAAATGTAGGCACTTCCCTGAGGGAAACACCAGCAGCCTAGACAGGGTAGGGGAGCTGGGAGATAGAAACAGGTCTTGGCTTTTTTTTGCCCACTCCTGGCTCCAGGCTGATAGCCTTGTTATGTGGTGACACTTTCCCTATTCACCTCACTGGCTAGCTCTGCTGCTAAGGCTAGAGGGAAAAATGGGAGAACTAAGACTAGAGCTCATTCTTTGAACATTGCAAATTTTTATTTATGCTCAGAAAAATGGACATCACCAGACACCAGGAGTAGAGTCTCAAACTCCATTTTTGGTCCTTAGCGTACATTTCTGGTAGAGTCTCATTCCTATTGCTCTCTGCTGTTGGTCACCTAGGGTTGTTTTTCTTCACCCTCGCTCTTCCTCTCCACATGTTCAGTTCATGCCCATCTCTGAGGCCCAACTTATAAAGGAGTTGCTGTCTCTTTCAGGAGCTTTCTCTTTGTAGTCCTTTACTACCTGTGCCATTCACTTAGTACTTTATTTTAAGCTGATTTTTGATGTCTTATGTTAATCAGCTTTTCATATATGTCTTGTTTTGCAGTGACAGTTCAGCTCGTTGAAGGCATTGCTGCATTTTACATTATCTGTGTCTTCCAGCACAGGCTGGATTTGTACTACAAACTCAGTGAACACCTGTCAAAACAGTTCAAGCCCATAACTACGACCTTTCAGTGGGCCTCTACCATGGAGGCTCTCTTCTTTTCATTGCTTTTTAAGTCCCCTTAGTGTTAAAACTCTCTTATTTGGCTGGCTTAGTTGGATTGTCACTGTTCCTGTCTCTCTCAGAACTTGACATAAGTTCCTTCAGGGGCAGATTGGCAGACAGGGGTAACAGCACATGAAAGTATCACTTCCCTTTGAATTTCACCTTGTTCAAATCTAAGTAGTGCTGTCTGTAAAATCATGAGAGCAGAGCCCACATCTCACCATTGGACCATTTCTCATCATTATATTTCCTCCATTTAGCAAATGTCTGGCTCATGGTACGTGCCTAATAATTATTGGTTGAGTAAAAGAATGAACAGAGATCCAAAAACTAAATGCACTTTCTGGGCTCATGCCTCCTGATATAATGCACTAGAGCTTGCTTCATAGGTTGCTGACATGTGTTTCCCACATCTATCAATCGAATTTCTGCTCTGTGGAAATCCCTCCACAGAGTAGGTGGGCCACACGGTGTGTGATGGGTGTTCGGCGGTGACCATTTGCTGGTTTGAGTATTAAGGCAAAACCTAATTTAAGGTCCTAAATGATATATCTATATCCACTTGATTATCCATATTATAATGTATTGCACTTTCCTGAATAACACTTTAATAAAAGTGTTTTCCTCTTTGGGGTCAGCAATGTTTATTTAATTAGCTCTTTGCATAGCTACCACAAGGTGGCACAGCAGTACAGCAGCCCTTACCTGCATCTTAGGGACATGGAGATCTTTTAAATTGAAATAGGGGAGAAAGACTTTTTTCCCCCTCAAATTTCCAACATCCATATTATGCCTATATAACCTAATTTGTAGCTAGATAGATTTTGTCATTAAATGCAAATGCACATAAATCCAAATACTCACAAATGTCTCACATACAACCTGTCCCACATAAAAGAATGAATATTCTGCGCATTCCATCCAGCACTTAATCATGTGTGAATCGTACATATTAATAATTAAGTAATCTCTTGTGTAAGTAGGAAAAATCAATTAAGAAACTCATTAATGAAACTCTTAAGAGTAACCCATTTCAGGCGTGGTGTTATTATTGTGGAGGAGATGGCTCAGGAGTTCTGAGTTGGGGTCGGGGAGACTTCACAGAAGGAAGGTCTATGTGAGATGAGAGGGGAGGGGTGCGTAGGGAAGTTGCCATCAGTTTTGGCCACAAATGTATACTGAGCACAAATTGCCTAAAAGCTGGCCTTGCCTTTTTAAGAGCTTAAAATTCAACATTATAAACAACGGAGAAAAAAAACCCAGCATACATGTGAAAAGACAAAGGCCAAGACTGTTATCTGAAAAGGAGAGAAGAAGGAAGAAACAGTGGTTTTGTATGGTTTGCCAGGGGCAAGAGACGACAGTGGAAACAAGCAGCCTGGAGAGGTCAAAAGATTATGGGACTATGGGAAGGAGACTCCCACCTCAGCCCCTCTCATTCCAGGACACCTGAGTTTCCTCATGTGCAGGAGGAAGGATTGGACTTGGATCTTAGAAGCATTAACAGGAATATGTTTTGTTAAAAGTTGATATTAATGGGTAGTCTTCAAAAAGCATTTGTGTTGAAATAAGCCCGAGGAACGCAAATTATTATATCACCTCTTACCCTCTCTGCCCTCCCCTCAGAGTCACGAAGTATGTGAGCATATTAAAGACCTGGAGCGAGGTAACCAGCTTAGCTTTGTTTAACCTGGCATTTTTAACTTAACTTAGCCATTGAACACAATTCCTCCCTCCCTTGTACTGGTAATGGCAATTGACATTTTATAGACTATTAATTAGCTTTGGTAGATAATTTGGGAACCACTGACTTAAGAAAACTTTAAAGCCTCTTTCAGCTCTAGAATCTGGGTCGGAGCGCTGGGAGAGCAGAAAACCACGTCTGCCGTATTTTCTCCTTTCCCCTCGTGCTTGGCATAAGTGACCGACAGTGTTGACAAAATCAGTGGATATACTGTGCGGTACAGAGCTCCCCTCCCCTCTCCCAGGAAGCGTCATGCAGTGATGTGCACATCACGTTAGAGCAGCTCCAGCTAGCAGCTAGAGAAGAGACACAGACATTTTCAGTCTAAAAACGCAGGGGACTTATGCTAAGTCTTTCTTGGCAATGTAAAATGTGATTGTCTTGAAGATATTTAACTTTAATAGGATTGGTTTTCCATTTCCTCCTCTGTTTTCAAGAGTAGAAGTCTTATCTAGATCCATCTAGTAAACAACCAAAATCAGAGGGAAGGAAATGACCTACCACCCCATTCTGAAGATGAAAATGAAGAAAGAAATCCCAGGGTGGGGGAGACCTGGAGGTTTTTAAGGGACCAAGAAGCTCATGGTAGTAGAGGATGAAGAAAGAGATATTCTTCAGAAGGGGGAAATCCCAGAAGGATGGGGACATGGTGACCAAGTGGTTGGCCCCAAAATTAAGAAATAAGTTTGGGAAACTGGTAGAATGAGCTTAATAAGGTAGAGGAATCACTCCATGTTCTAGTTAAACCCTGGATGGGTTATTATGGGTATCTTGAGTCAGAAGTAAAGAACTCAGAGGTGTATATTCTGTATACATGAGTATTCAGTTAAAAGTAAAACTTTTCTTAGGGACCAGGCTATACCATTCTGTTACTAAAGGCATAATAAAGGAAGGGCCAACATACTAAAAAGCCAAGTCTACTGACAGGACAAGTACTATTGAATGAGATTTCAGGCTGCACCCATCCAAAGGTATCTTCTGCCTCCTATGATTTCCTTTGGTTAAAACAAGCTCTAGAAAATACCTGTTAAAATGCAATATGTGGCCTGAAGAGAGAAGAAGTAGCACAGTTAGTGGTCGTATTCACATTTCACGAGGACAGAGTCCTAGGAAACAGAACACTGGACAGACATATTTTGCTGGGAAAAGAGAGATTGTGCAGTGTGGGCAATACTGCAGGATCGTTCTGCTGAGGCCCTGGAATCAGGGCTGTGGGCACCAAAGTTTGGAGGAGGACTCCAAATATAAGGTGTGGGAGACCCCACACGTACATTTGATCTGCTTTACAATCTTGTGCAGAGCAGACATAAAAAGAGACAATGTAGAAAACCAAAGGTCTTGGGAGACAGCCCATGTCCCCCATTTCTGCTTTATGCCAACTTTCCTGATCTTATTAAGTAATTCATCTCTAGTTATCAATATTTGTAATTATTAAATATGCACATATTTGTACACGTATATTATCTATACAACTATGTGTGTAATTATTTTTTAAAGTAAGTTAAACCAATATCCAGGCTTAAGGTTATTCTTACAATACTTCATTCTTCCTTACTTTCATTCCAACACAATTTCTTAATAAGGAGAGAAAGGAACGGGGTTGCAGTTGGCACTCCGGAATCGCATAGAACCCGTAGTCTGTAATGTTTCCGTCAAAAACTATAGACTCTCTACTAGACTTGGCTTGGAGTTAATAATGGTACTGACTTGCAGTTAATAATGGTAGCAATTATAAATTACTCTACTGCTTGGCTTCCCCTCCAAGTTATTTCAAGTTTATCACCATGTATGTCTTCTAGGGAGGTATGTCCTGTAGCACCTAGCAGATAGCATCTATAACGCTGCAACGAAAGGTGACAATGGCTAGGACAACTTTGGAGACTTAAAATGGAACAAATCCTTAATCATGTGGATGCCATTTTTAAAGCAACACGAGTGTGTAAGAGTACTGGATAAACCAAATTTTCCATCTACTTAGGTATAATTTGGTTTACATGCTTGTTTTACATGGTCTCTGATATTTTTTCCTAAATTTCTTCAACCTAGGAAAACAAATATTAAAAAAAAACCCACAACATACTAACATACCAAGCACCCATATAATACTAATAATTGGTATGTAGTGATTCCCACTAAGAAAAGAAACTAATAGGCTTCAAAGCATAAACAGAATATTATACAAGTATATGTTATTAGTGTCAAGGTGAAATGTCAATTTTTATCCACAGGAAATGACTCTATTCAAGATATTTATTTCGTCTGCTTATTACAGTTTACTTTTAAGCAAAAAAAGCTATTATTTTGAGTGAAATGACATGATTTATACTACTGTCCTTGGTTACCCTGCAGATTTAAATGTTATGTCAACTTTTCAACATTCAAAGCAGAAAGAAATTAATTTTCATTAAATAAAATTAATAGCTTTTTAAAGTTCCAGTGCCCCCATCCTCCTTAGCAAAACAACCAAAAAGCAAGAAGTAACCATATATTGGCTTTTTAAAATGCTACAACTATGTTTTTGGCTTATGGGTGATAAATATTTGCCATTTTATACAAAGAAATATTGCTCAGTTTGGAAGCCTCAAGTTCCAATAGAAGTCCTTATGAGATCATATGTGATTTAGAATGACAGATAAGAATCTCGTACAGGTTATGACAGAGGACACGGGGTGGGGGTGTATAAACAGAACCCTCTATTAGGTACAATAGACTGAAAATGGTCTTAGAGATGTCCTTGTCTTAAACCTCAGACCTGCGAATATGTTACCTTACATTAATAAAAGAGACTGCAAATGTGATTAAGTTTAGGTCTCTAGATGGGGAGAGTATCCTAGGGAGCCCCTTGTAATCACAAGAATCCATATACGTGAGAGGCAAAAGGGTCAAAGTGAGGAAAAGGAAGTGTGAGGAGCAGCAGAAGTTGGAGTGGTGTATCTGAAGGTGGAGGAGAGGCCATGAGGAAATAAATATGGGTGGTCCTTAGGGGCTTGGAAAGGCAGAAATGACTCTCACCTAGAGCCTCCAGGAGGACGCAGCCCTGTCAGCCCCTGGATTTTAGGCCATTGAGACCCCTTTCAGACTTTTCTGACTTCCAAAACTATAAGATGATGAATTTGTGTTGTTTGAAGCTACTAAGTTTATGGTGATTTGTTACAGCAGCCAGAGGACACTAATACCTCAAACTAATAACCCAAAGCTCCCTCTTTCTTCAGAGAAAACTCCTAAGAGGTAACATGGTGAAGAAGTTGGAGTTCAACAGGTAATTATTCAAATCCTGATTTGGCCACTTCCTGAGTGAACTTAAATAAATTTAAAAAAAATCCTCACCTGGGGATATATTTATTGACCTTAGAGAGAGAGAAACATTGATGTGAGGGAGTGACATCAATGGGTTGCCTTCCATACATGCCAGGAATGGGAATCAAACCTGCAACCTTTTGGTATATGAAATGATGCTCTAACAACTGAGAAACCCAGCCAGAGCTTAAATAAGTTTCTTAAGTTCAGTGACCCTAAATTATTTTGTTAGGAAAAGGAGTTGTAATGGGAGTTAAATATAAGATGTGTAAGATGCCCAGAACAGTGCCTAGCTGATTACCTTCAAGATAGATCTCCAAGAAATGTTACCCCCACTTTCCACCAGACTACTGAAGATTTATTGCACTAAACTTTCCACTACCCTGTGTTAGGAGCTCCCAGAGCCCTGGGAAGATACTTGTCCTGGCTTCTCAGTGTGAGTCAAGGCCAAAAGTCTGGCTTAGAGATTGTGTTCAAACCTGAAAGCTAAGAAGAGCCGGGGTGAAGGTTCAGCATTCCCTTGTGAACTTCTGACCTTTCCTATCTCTCCTTGTCTAGCTGGGACCCAGGGGCAGCACTCTCCTATCCCCAGTGGCACTTGCTGATTCACAAAGAGGGTGAAAGTCTGTGTGTTCACAGCTGGGGCATGACTCCACTCATCAGCAGCTGCCTGGGTTTGAAGATTAAATATATCCTGGCTTGTGGGCTGGGTGACTCAGGCAGCACAAGCCACTGCCTGCTCATAGGCCCAGGCTTCTGGCAGATTCAGTGTGAGCAGATGAGGGGCCCACAATTCCAGTCATGGGCTCAAATGACCTGGAGAACATCATGAACCACTTTGTGAAGCTATTTTCATTAGAGAATATGGAGTAATGTCAGGAAGCCAATATTTTATTGGGAGAGAAATAAATGTGAGAGGTGGGGAACATCAAGTTCATCTGCTCTGATACCTGCCCAGGCACCCTGTCATGGTCCCAGGCATGCTCCCCTCAAGGCAGCCTGTGTCTACTACCCTATCATCAAATATCTCCTCAGCTGCAGCTGACATCTGAAACTCCTTCTGCTGGTATAAAGCCTTTCATTCAGCTTAGCTGACGGTCAGTTGCCTGCTAGCTAGGTGTGTCTGTTCCTGCTCTACAATGGGACTTCTTTTGGTGCAGAGTCCATTTTGAGTTTCCATCATCTACAAAATACCTGGTACAAAGCTGATTCTCAATCAACGTTTGTTAAAGTGAATGGAATTGAACAAATGCAGTTACTTCTGGGAGAAATAGTGTAGGAACCAAGATGGAGTTGCACAAAGGTGACATATAACTAACTGAGAGTGCAAAACTGGGGACACTCCGATGTCCTAAATTCATTAACCTATAAGATTGTGGATTAATGCTTCGTCCTTTCAGCAGCTTAATTTCCTTCTTATAAAATGAGGCCAAAGAACCTTTCCCTCATAACCTCAGCATTCCCGTGAGCATCAAATGATAAGGAAGGACTTTGACATGTGAAAGTGATGGATAAAGTTATATTACTATTTTCTGGTTTTAAAGAACTAAGAATCCTAAGTGGGGACTTAGGGTTGAGGGCTGTCCAAACTTGGCTTCTCTGTGCCACACTGGAAAAAGAAGAGTTTTCTTGGGCCACACATTAAATACATTGCAACATGTGATCACAAAAAAAATCTCATAATGTTTTAAGTGAATTTATGATTTTGTGTTGGGCTGCATTCACAGCCATCTTTGGCCACATGTGGCCCATGAGTTGCAGGTTGGACATACCTGGTAACCAATGCCTGGAGCCAGGAGACAGTATGGAGAAATGGCTTTTAGGAACACTTAAGTTGATCTGGGCATGAAATCATTTTAGGCCACTCAGTATAATAATTTCCAGTTACAGAAAATTCTAGATTTTTTATTTTTATTCATTTATTTATTATGTTAAAGTATATTTTATTGATTGTGCTATTGCAGTTGCCTCATTTTTTCTCCCCTTAATTTCCCTCACCCTGCACACCTCCTCCCACCAGCATTCTGTCCCTTAGTTCATGTCCATGGGTCATACATTTAAGTTCTTTGGCATCTCCATTTCCTATACTATTCTTAACCTCCTCCTGTCTATTTTGTACCTACCATTTATGCTTCTTATTCCCTGTACCTTTTGTTTCATTCTCCCCTTGCCCCCTCCCTGCTGATTGCCCTCCATGTAATCTTCATTTCTGTGAATCTGTTCCTGTCCTAGTTGTTTGTTTAGTTTGTTTTTGTTTTGTTTATTTTTTAGGTTTGGTTGTTGATAATTTTGAGTTTATTGTCATTTTACTATTCATACTTTTGACCTTCTTTTTCTTAGATAAGTCCCTTTAACATTTCATATAACAAGGGCTTGGTGATGATGACCTCCTTTAACTTGACCTTATCTGGGAAGCACTTTATCTGCCCTTCCATTTTAAATGATAGCTTTGCTAGATAGAGTAATCTTGGATGTAGGTCCTTGCCTTTCATGACCTGGAATACTTTCCAGCCCCATCTTGCCTGTAAGGTCTCTTTTGAGAAATCAGCTGACAGTCTTATGGGCACTCCTTTGTAGGTAACTGTCTCTTTTTCTCTTGCTGCTTTTAAGATTCTCTCCTTATCTCTAATCTTGAGTAATTTAATGATGATGTGCCTTGGTGTGTGCTTCCTTGGGTCCAACTTGTTTGGGACTCTCTGAGCTTCCTGGACTTCCTGGAAGTCTATTTCCTTTGCCAGATTGGGGAAGTTCTCCTTCATTATGTTTTTAAATAAGTTTAGAATTTCTTGTTCCTCCTTTTCTCCTTCTGGCACCACTATGATTCAGATGTTGGAACATTTAAAGTTGACCTGGTGGTTCCTAAACCTCTTCTTATTTTTTTGAATTCTTGTTTCTTCATTCTGTTCTGGCTGAATGTTTATTTCTCCCTTTTGCTCTAAACTGTTGATATGAGTCCCAGTTTTTCTTCCTTTCACTGTTGATTACCTGTACATTTTCCTTTATTTTGCTTTTCATAGCCTTCACTTTTTTCTCTATTTTGTGACCATACTCAACATTTCTGTGAGCATCCTGATTACTAGGGTTTTGAACTGTGCATCTGATAGGCTGGGTATCTCTTTGTCACTTAGTTCTTTTTCTGGACTTTTGATCTGTTCTTTCATTAGGGCCATATTTCTTTGTCTTGGCATACCTGTTACATTGTGAGGGGTGGAGACTTACATATTTGCTGGGGCAGGGCAACCCAAGTTGCTGTATTGTGTTGCTATATATGGGGGAGGGGTCAGAGAGGGGACTATGCTGCTTGCTCGGCTCTTTCCTGGCTTTCAATCACTTCCTCTGCTACCCAAAATCAAATTGGGCCCATCTGGTGCTGATTCCCAGGTGGGTGGGTTTGTATACATTCTAGGACCATATGGGTCTCTCCAATGAACTCTCCTGTGAAGCTGGGGGTTTATTCCACTGTTGCAACTGCCACAGGTTTTTTCAATCAGAGGTTTCAGGTGTTGTTTCCCCACACTGGAAACCTAGGTTGCGCAGTCTGTCTCTCTCCCTAGTTGTTCCTCTCAGTTTATCTGCACACAGATGTGGGATTGCCTGGTCCTCCAGCTGCCACCTTGCTGTGCATCCTCTCCACCTTGGCTGCCCGTCTCTGCCCTCCTGCCAGTCTGGATGAATGTTTCTTCTTTAACTCCTTGGTTATTGGACTTCCATACAGTTCAATTTTCTGGCAGTTTTGGTTGTTTTTTGTTTTGTTGTCCTTCTATTGGTTGTGCAAGAATTCAAAGTGTATCTACCTATACTTCCATCATGGCTGGAAGTCTAGATTTTTAAAAAATTATAGTTTACTCTACAAAATATAAAGTAATCCATGGCTCCTGTCTAAGTAGGCAATTCCTCTGATAGCTCTTAGGCTTTCTATGAACAGGAATAAATGCCATTCATTCAATACACATGCTTTAGTAATAAACCCTATAAGTAACAGAGCCACTCTTTATTGCTGGGAGAGTGTTGACTGACTGAAGTAAACTACTCTTGTTTAGTCCTTTATGATTTACTAAATGTTTTAATATATATTAACATTTTCTGGAAAAAGAAAAGAACAAAGTTTTCACAATATCTCACCACTTAGTAGTTCAGAGCTATTCAAGGAATTGTATAGCAATGCAATGGAGAATGGTTAAAAACTTGGGGTCAGATATACCTGTTTTAATCTGGGGGGGTTGCCACATGCTAGCTGTGTGACCTTGTGTAAGTAAGTAACTTATCTCAGCTTCAGTTTCCTGTTCTGCAAAATCAAGTCTTAACTGTTACTCAAGTATTTTCTAGGTGACGCAGTGTAGCTCCCCATTCAGATTTCAATAAGGGGAAAGATCTTGACTTTGGGATGAGCACCAAGGACTTTCCTAAGCAATTCTGACATTCAGATTAGAGGATGGGAGGCATGTGAAATTCTTAACATAGTGACGGTCACATGCTAAGTATTCAATAAACATTCAATATTAGCTTTGTAAAGTGTTTTCACATATTTCATTTGGTCTTCCCAATAATATCATAAAGCTTCACTTTACAAATAAAGGCAGTAGTGCTCAGGGAACTTATGATTTGTCCCACTTAAATAGTAGCCAGATCTTACACCCTACTCATCTACTCCCTTAGAGGTGACCACTGCCTGTCCCCCATCAGGAAAACCCCACCAGCTGTGGTTATTAAGAAAATCTGGAATGGGGTTGGGCTGAGGGAATGGGGAAAAGGGATTCAGCACTACAAATACCTACTAAAGAATGGAAGTGGAGTCTTTTGTCATATGATGAGTTAAGTGGCAAAGGCTCTAGGTTTTGTTTTGTTTTTCCTTCAGCTTCAGTGAGCAAATCTCTGACCTGAAAGTATTGCTAAGACCTTTATAAATTCCTAGTAACCTTGTATCTGATCATTCATCACACACATAAGTGTTAGAATTAGAAATGAGAAAAACAAGTCCTATTAGTCAGTTGATGCTTTGAGTAGCATTTAAGTACATTTATTTTCCATTTTATTATAGACGGTACATCAGCAAGACTTTGAAAAATGATACAAGACCTATAAGATAGCTGACAAGAGAAGTGATTTTCTTTTCCAGACAATCTCTATTATCATCTGAAAGCCACTGAGCTTTATTTTTCTTTTCTTTTCTTTTTTACTGTGTGCAGCTCTATCATGGTTTGGAACCCAGCTTTACACTCTTTTGGGGGTGTTTTTCTACAACAATGACAGGGGACATTATATGTGTTGGTTTGGGAGGAGTTTTAAGGGTCATGTTAATATATTGATACACACATATATGGGGCAAATAATTTCAGGTGTGTGAGGCCTCATAGTACAATGAGAAAACAGGCAAAGGAGGCTTCCACAAGGGACCGTGGAAAGGGCCTCCCCTGGAACACAGTTCAGGGTCTCTTAGAAAGACAGGTACATACTCCACCCACATAGAGCAATAATATGGGGTTACAAGAGACTATGAGCCCTGACTACAATATAGTATTGAATATGTGAGGTTAAGACAAAGAATGAGGACAAGGAAGTTGTAGAATTTACTCATATTCCCTAAAAAGAAAGATGTGAGATAATCTTTTAAATCAAGAAAAGCCATAGAAGATGGCCAGGTAAGACCTATTGTTAGAGAGAAAAGAATGTAGGTGTAGGTTTTTATACTCACTTACCCATTCATATCATTCATTCATCCACTTACCAGAACAAATTATTTGAATACTTGCTGTATACTCAGTATATCCCCAGGGGTTTAGTTTGGGGAGGAAATGACAATACCATCCCCATCTGAGTGGGAGGCATCTAGTTGTGGAGACATTACAGACCCACTCAGTGATTGGGGAGCATGTAGATAGCTCTATGAATTCAGAAGAACCTGGGAGTAACCTGTGTTGAGGAGCCATAACAAGAAAGAGAAGGGTGACAGTCAGGGGAAGGTAAGTGTCAAATACTCTTACAATTTGCCTAAGGCATCTGTGTGTGGAATTCACATAAACTAAATCCTCAGTAAAACACCTTGGAAAGGTGCTTTCAATAGCTCTAGGAAAGGGGTCTCCTGTTAGCATCTTTCAGTGATGCCTTGATGAGGGAGTTGCTTAGGTTTTACCCTTGCTTAGTCTCAGTGGTGTGTAGACAGTTGGGGCAAACCTGGTTTCACCAAACAAGGAATTCTCATTCACTGCTAAAAGTCCTGCTGTGATTTAAGAAATGCAACTAATGCTAGCAGGTAGCCAGAAGTCTTTAGAATTCCTGGACTATGGAACTAGGGGCTCAGAACTCTGAGAGCCATCGATAGCTTCTTGTTTTTGACTTCAGCAGCAGAGGTGGTTACATATGATTCATTTGTGAGGCCCTTTGTCAACATTAGATTATGGTGTTGAGGATAAAAGTCAATAAGCCGGAAACTGTGCACGGTTCAATTCAATAAACACCTAATGAATTGAACTGAGGCTGAATAGAAGAGCTTTCAGGTGCATTTTCTTCTCCAAATGACTTTTTCTGTGCCTTGTAACTCAATGCTTGAGTTGACATCATGCCAAGGATTAACTGTTAGCCATATATTTTCTAGATAAATGACAGTAGCTCCCCCTTTGGATTTGAAAGAGGGAAAAGGAGCTCAAATTTGGGATGAGGCCCTGAGGACCTACTTAAGTAGTGCTGACAAGTCTCCAGATGAGTTAAGGATATCCTTGATATTCGGAACTGAGCAGCACACCTCCACAAGTGTCCGTGCATACTGCCCAATCTTGTGAGGCCATTTGGTAACAATGTGTTTGGTTATGTTTTTAAGGTGCCTTCTGGGTGGCCAGAATATTATCCATCAACTATAGGCTGGGACTGGGTGCTAAAAACTCCATAACTTTCATATAAAAACAGAAATAAAAGTCAAAATAAGATCTATTTCCTCTAGTCCTATTCCCTCCCCTTGTGCCCTACATATATTTTTTCATTACTCTCATAGTCATTAGACCAATTTACATCTTGTCTTAAAGGCCAGTGAGATTTGAAGGTCTATGCCTATCATCTTCTATATTTTGGAATGAGTGGTTCCAGGGCCTTATGTTGGGTTTGGATCTTCTTATAGATAAGGCCACTATCTCCAGATCTGGAATACTCTTTTTAAGATTTGGGGGAAGAAAGGAACAACGCCGATATGAAGATTACCCAGCTCCCTCTCCCACCCACCTTCACATCCCAACCTAATGACTCAATGATTTGCAAGTGACCTATGAAGAGAAATGCTGTGTCAGAGGTTTTAAAGTATATGTAAGGATATTTTGCAAGAGTAGTACAACAGAAACAAGTTCAAAAGGACAGAGAAAATCTGTGGCAAACAAGATTTTACTGAAATTTACTGGATTCCTTGGATATGTCTTTGATTTATGCACTGATTTCTCAATACTTTGAAACTATTTCAACTGATGTTTAAAGCAATGAAAACTTTTCTTTGTAATAAAAAATAAGTTATTCTACTTTTTTAGGCAAACTGAAAAATGACTATTGCTAAATTTGGTTTTTAAGCTGGGTGCTTTTTCATTTTTAAATTTAAAAAATTTTTAATTTTAAATAATTTTTAATTTATCAATTGCAGTTGACATACATTATTATATTAGTTTCAGGTGTATACCCCAGTGATTAGACATTACATAATTTACTAAGTGATCATCGTGATGAATCTTGCACCCATCTGACACTATGCATAGTTATCAGAATATTGCTGACTATATTCCCTATGCAGTATTTTACATCCCTATGACTATTCTGTAACAACCAACTTGTACTTCTTAATCCCTTTACCTTTTTCACCCATCCCCTCAACCTCTATCCTATCTGGCAACCATCAAAATGTTCTGTTTAGAGTGATCTTTAAAAAAAAATTAGGGGTATGGTTATAAAAAGCTCTCTCCCACCCTCTGTCTCTCTCTTCTTTTTACCCCCAATGCCTCCTTTTAACTGCAAATAAAAAACATACCTTGTGATTTAGCCAAAGGAAGTTAAGGATGAGTCTTTGGGGAGAGGAAGCATTACAACTGCTAATCTTCTGTTATAGGAGTTGGGCTCAGAGCCAGTTTTGTTGCTTATAGTAGATGATCAGAACTTGAATGGTTAAAAAAAAAAAGGAAATCCCCAATCTTCCGCCCTGGTGTCTGCAGGCCAGCTTGCAATGTTTTCCAGCATCCTTCTCCTTTATAAACACTAAATACATAAAGTGATTGGAGGTAAAAGTTGGGTTATTAGACATGAAATGTCTCTGTCCTCCTTTACTTCCCCTTCAGTAAATGTCTCTGTGTAGTTAATCATCACTGGTGATGAGCCACCTCAAAATTACACCTTTATGTTAGTTTTTCAGGATAGTTCTCTCTGCTTGGTCTCTGCCTCAATTTTCCTACCTGTTAATAGGAACAATAAAAGACAAACTGAAGGGATCATTAGGGATACAATATAATGATGATTTGTAGTACAGCATGGAAGTAGAGATGAGGTTTAAGTGGTGGAAAAGGTGCTTCCCATTTTCTACTTGATTCTAGGCTTTGTTATTGGTTTGAGGGCCCAAAATTCCTCTTTTCATCAGACCCCCATTTCTTTATTTGGGTTCAATAATTTAGCTGAGTGATGATAATGAAGTATATATTATTTTATTTTCAAAAAATCCTAAGATAAAAGGAATAATTTTAGAAATATGATGAATTGGGAACACTAGGAAAAGGCATGGCATCTATTTTATTTACCAGTAACCACCTGTGAGTCTTTCAGTAGGTCCCTCAATGGCTAAGTTGGTATTCTCAAACAAGACACGATAAAGTTGTAGAAAATGACCTGTAAGATCCCTGAAAGTTTCAACTGAATTGACATTATTCTCCCTTCTGGCTCTTGTTTCACCATAGCTTCGCTTTTTTTATTTATTCAGTAGACATCAACTAAATGTCTACTTTGTGCCAGTCCTATTCTAGTAGGTGAAGATTCATCACTGAACAAAACTAACAAAATTCCTTCCTATAGAGCTTACAGTCCAGTGTGGGTAGACAGGCAATGAACATACAAAGAAATATATGCATAAGTCATTGGTAAGAGATGTCAGGAAAAATAGAGGATTATACTTGAATAGACTAGTAGTGGTTGGGGCATGGTGGAGCTCTCCTGCACAAGGTGGTGAGGAGGTTCTCTTTTGTAAGGTCACATTTGGACAGGTTCTTAAGAGAGTGAGGAGGCAGGGCTGGTAGAGGACCGAGGGAAGAACAATCCAAGTAGAAGAAATAGCAAGTGCAAAAGCCCTAAGGTGGGAATATGCTATAGTTGTTCAAGGATTAGCAAAGATGTCAGTATCTGGATCAAAGTGAGCAAGGAGAAGAATGACAGAAGATGAGTGTGGAGAAGCACGGTGGGTCAGGACAACGACAGTCACCAGAAGACCTCTGAGTGAGATGAGAAGTCACTGGAGGATTTTAACTAGAGTGGTGATATAATTTGATACACTTTTGCAGGGCATCACTTGATTTGTCTGTTCAGAAATGGCTAGAGGAGAGTAAGGGCAAAAGCAGTGAGATTAGTTAGGAAGCTACTGACAATCAGGTCAGAGATGACAGTGACTTGGGTCAGGGTGGTAATGATGAAAGTGGTGAGGAGTGGTTGGATCCTGGATGTATTTTGAAAGTAGGGTCAACAGGATTTACTGATGGATTGAAGTGCAGTGTGAGATAAAGAGAGGTGTCAAGGATGACTCCAATGCTTTTGTGTTGGGCAACTGAAAGATTAGGACCACTATTTTTTGAGATGTAGACTGCAGAAGGGTCAAATCTGAGTGAAAAGGAATCAAGAGTTTGATTTTAGGCCTGTTAAGTTTGAGATGACTAATAAACATTCAAGTGGAGATGTCAAGATGGTAATCAGATATTAGAATCTAGAGTTCAGGAGAAAAATTCAGGCTAGCTATAAATATGAATTGCCATTGTATGGATATTATTTAAAGCTGGATGAGTTCACACAGGGTCCAGGTCATCTGTTGTTAACCTTGGCTGCACAATAGAATCATTGTGAGAGCTTCAAACACCTGGGGATTATAGACTAACTAGATCATAGCTTGGGGGGTCAGCCCCAGGCACTTGGGAGTCTTTAAAAGCTCTCCAAGTCATTCTCACATAAACAGGGTTGAAAATCACTGACCTACAGAGTGAGCACAGATGGAAAAAGGAAGAGTCCTATTTCCTACTCCCCTACAGAGTTTAGAGAACAGGAAATTGGAAAGAACCAGCAAAGGAGAACAAGTAGGAGCTGACAGTAAGGTAAGGAGAGTGTTATGTCCTAAAAGTAAAATTAAAAAAAAAAAAAAAACTATTTCAAGGAGAAAGTGACCAACTGTATAAAATGCTGCTCTTGGTTCACCATAGCTTCACTGTTTGAATAATGTTAGTTCAGTTGGAACTTTCAGGGACCTTAGAGGTCATATACTACAAATGTAGTAATTTACTACATTTACATTTATTATCATGTCATATGTAGGAAAACCAACTTAGAGCCATTGAGGGACCTATCGAAAGACTCACAGCTGGTTACTGGTAGAGATTAAGATAAGGAATGAGAAGGGGTCACTGGATAAGGTAACATGGAGGTCACTGGTGACCTCAACAGGAGCATTTTGCTGTGGAAGCAGTGAAACCGGATTCTGTTGTTTTAGAGAGAATGACAGGAGTGGAACTGGATATAGTGTATAGGAGTACAAAGAAATGTGGTTAAAGCTGGAGGGGGCCATAAGGGTCAGGGGAGAGTTTTTTAAGATGACAGAAATATGACAACATGTTTGCAGGTAATGGGAAGAGAGAGAAAAACTGATGATGTAGGAGAAGGGAAAATTTTAAGAGTGAAGTCCTTAAGAAGTCCCAAGGGGATAGGACCCAGGGCACAAGTGAAGGGGTTGGTCTGACGTCAGTTCATCCCTTGTAGCAGCATGAAGGCAGTGTACATGTATACAAATGTAGACAAACTGGTGGATTTTGTAGTGGGAATGTGTAGAAGGTAATTGTATTCTGTATTGGAACTTTTGTACTTGGAGGTTTGGAATATACTAGATTAATAAGTTACATAAAGTCTTGAGAATATAGATGTTTGTAGCCTTTGGAGATACACAACTAGCATGTCAGAAAAACAGAAGGTAAAAAGGTGCTATATTAATATAAATGACTATCATGTAGATATTTTTAGTATATTGTTAAATGATAAAAGCTCACTTCCCAAAGGTGTGAATAGTATGCTCCACATTAAGGAACAACTTCTAGTTACATGTAGAGAATACAACAAATTTTATCAGTTCCATCTGGCTGGTGAGACTATAGATGGCTTTTATTTTCTTCTTTGTATTTTTCAACACATTATTAACTTTACATAATAATCAATGTTTTTAGAAAAACAAATTATATAAAATAGAATGTATTCAAGACAAAAAATAGAACTTTTTTCTTTTTCAGTTCAGAGTTGTTGTTCACAACAGAGGTATAAAAATATAAAATCTGATGTGGGTGAACATTTACAGTGAAGTCACACTTCGGAGGAAATATGCTCATAGGTTCTGGTTTGGCTTATTCATGGAAAATATTTGATGATTAAACTGGTACCCAGCTAAGTTATCTTGCATCTCAAAAAGGAATTATAACCAAATCTACCATATGTAAAACTCTGAATTGCAATTTGGGGTTTGATTTTAAAAATATTTTTTTGCTGATATAAAATATTCAGTATACTTGTTACCTTTGTTACCCCAGCGTGTGTTTCTACTTCTGTCTACTTCTACGGTTTTGAGATCCTTCTGAGATTCTCTTTCATATCCTCATTTTAGCTCAGATTGTGGCACTACTTCAGGACTAAGTTAGATGACTACAAGTAGGAGAATGCGCTTCTCAATTTAATTTGTTGGTAAAATGGAGCTAGCATGGAACTGATCTTCCAAGGTTATGTCATCTCAATGTCTCAAAAATTATGGCTAGCTGGTTGTTGGATGTCACTACCTTTTGGTGTCCTGATGCTTGCAAGCAACGAACAATTCTTTTTTCCACAATATGGTCTAATAATAATTGATTCTACAATAGAACCCAAATAAAATACAAGAATGTGCCATAGACTTCAACCTGAGTCTTGGCTTCTCACCTTCCACCCCGAACAACATGAGCTTCAGTATACGCTCCAGCTTCTCCACAAACTGCCAGACACTGGGCTCTGCAGCTGCCCGGCCACTGGGTCTGGCCGGCTAGCAGTGCAGCCAACATCTATGTAGGTGTGGGGGGCTAGGGCTGCTGGATCTCAGTGTCCCACTCCACCAGTGTGTGGGGAAGCTGGGTGTCCAGGGTCCTGGCTACAGGGCTGGCTAAAAGTCTGGCAAGCACAGGGTCACCCAGAGCGAGAAGGAGACTATGCAATGCCTGAATGACCACCTGGCCTCCTCCCTGGAGAGGGTGAGGAGTCTAGAGGCTGATAATCAGAGACTGGTGAGCAAAATCTGGGAACACCTAGAGAAGAAGGGACCTCAGGTCAGAGACTGGGGGCATTATTTCAAGACCATTGGGGACCTGAGAGCTTGGATCTTTGCAAATTCTGTGGACAATGCCCTCCTCATTCTGCATATTGGCAATGCCCATCTTGCTGCTGATGACTTCAGAGTCAACTACGAGACAGAGCTGGCTATGCCCCAGTCTGTGGAGAATGACATTAATGGGCTCTGAAAAGTCATTGATGACACCAATATCACTTGGCTACAGCTGGGACAAAGATTGAGGCTCTCAAGGAGGAGCTACTCTTCATGAAGAAGGACCATGAGGAGGAAGTAAATGGTCTGCAAAACCAGGTTGCCAATTCTTAGTTGACTGCGGAGTTGGATGCCCCCAAATATCATCACCTCAGCAAAATCATGGCAGACATCTGGGCTCAGTATGATGAGCTGGCTTGGAAGAACTGAGGAGAACTAGACAAGTACTAGTCCCATCCAACTGTGGAGAGCACCACAGTGGTCACCTTGCAGACTGCTGAGACAGGCACTGCTGAGATAGATGAGACTTACAGAGCTGGGATGTATGGTCCAGTCCTTGGAGATCAACCTGTACTCAGTGAATAATCTGAAGGCTAGTTTGGAGAACAGCCTGAGGGAGGTAGAGAGATGCTATGCCAGCCAGGTGGAACAGCTCAGTGGAATCCTGCTGCACCTGGAGTCAGAGCTGGCCCAGCCACAGGCAGAGGGGCAGCACCAGGCCCGGGAATACTCCTAGGTCCTCTGAACATCAAGGTCAAGCTGGAGGCTGAGATTGCCATTTACTACAGCCTACTGGAAGAAGGGGAAGACTTCGATCTTTTTGGTGCCCTGGACAAGAGCCACTCCTTGCAAACCATCCAAAAGACCACTACATGTAGGACTGTGGACAGCAAGGTAGTGTTTGAGGTCAGTGATACCAAAGGTCTGAGGATTAAAGGCAGAAGATATGGGGCATCCCTTGGTGGGGAAGGGGGCCAAAAAAAGTTCAGAGTTCATTGAACATTAAAAAAAAAAAGCCATAGAGATGAGAAGGCTTGGAGGATTATGTAGATAGAGAGGTCTTTGAAGAACCAAGAAGAAAAGAACTAATTAGGGATAGAACATGAGTGTTTGGCTGGCCCAGGATAGAGAGGGAAAAAAATAATGGTGACCTCCAATAAGATGAATTATGGTTCCCTGTCCCTTCCATAGAATCAGAAAGGGCTATAGATGTGGTATCACAAAATGAAAAGTTTCAGGTAAGCAGTCAACAGTTGGTGCCATAAATTCTTCAAAGATGACATCTGTAGTAAATCACAGACAGAAGGTCCAGAGACTGAATGTTGCCACCAGAGAGGCGGAACTTTATGGACAGCATCACAGCGGGGCAACTGCAAAGCCTAAGTTAAGAATCAGCAGGGACCTCCAAGAAAGAAACAAGTTCTACTTTGGGTTTTTCTCACAGAGATGGCTTAGAAAAACCAGTGTGCATCTAATGTTTGATGCATAGGTACTATATAATATATTCTGCCATATATGTATAGTATATTATAATATAATATAGTATAATATAATATAGCCTTAGAAAAGAATATAGAAATATTCTTACAGAACACTGTAAGTTTGAGGGTTGAACAGAAGTGTAGTTTGGGAGAGGATGCTATCACAGTGCATTAAAAGGCACTGGAGCAGTGAGTTCTGTACTTGGTGTGGTCATCAAAGCTGATTGCAGTGTACAGCTGCCAGCAGACCTCTCCACACCAGCAGGTGCCAGGCACAGAGAGCTCTGCTCCCTCAGACATTGACCTCGTGTTAGGGAATACGCTGACGCATTGTTTACTCCTGGAATGAATAGGGAGGCTAATGCCCCACTCCTTGAGGAGCAGCCCACGTACCATAAAGGTTTTATAGCTGTTCAAGATAGACCTCAGGTTCATTTGTTCCAGATTCATTCATAGGGAGGGAGAAAGAAAGGGAGGGGATGGCAACAGTAGAGCAATGTTTAACTCAACGGATTCCAATGTCTCAGTGGTGAAGATGATCAAACCCCCCACCTCCCCACCCTGTTGGCTCCGCAGACAGAAAACGTCAAGCGTGGGCACTGTGCCAGATGTTCCAGCCAGCAGCTGAACTGAAACAGACCTGCCCTGGGAAGAGAGGGAGAGAAATGCAGCCAAGGAAACCTAAGAAGGAAAAAAATAGCAAACTACCCAATAGCTTTGCCACTGACCCATTTAAATGTTTGTTAAGGTGAGAATTAGAATATATCTGAAATATTGTTATTACTATTATTACAGTTCTGTTAGCTAACATAATAATTATTATGTGCCAGATACCAGGTTAAGCATTTACATTCACTTTCTCATATGTTCTCCCCAACATATGAGCCAGGTTCTATTATTATCTTCATTTTATAGAAAAGGACGCTGAGGTTGAATAATCTGCTATTGAGTGGAAGAGTCAGAATTTGAAGGTAGGACCATTAGATGTGATTAAAACAAGGCACGTATATCAAGAATCAAGGAGTGATGTGCACACTGAAGTGGCTTTGTGTTGTGGGTCCTCAGGATAAAAAGAAGTCAATCTTTTGGCTACCATGCACTTTACAAAAATGATTTTATTTTTTTTTATAAAGTAGATGTAAGTTTCCTTGTTTTAAGGTAGAGTAAGGATTTAAATTTAGGTTTGCCTGAACCCAAAGTCTCCCTGTTTCCATAACACCTATCTGGGAGGAAAAAGAAAAGGAAAGGAATGTCTATTTTCCGTGAAAATGGAGGGGTGATCCATGCCACGGAAGGCCAATTTCATAGTTCAAACCTCATTTTAAGCAGCAGTGTCAACTCCTCATGAGAAATATTTCTTGTTTGAGTTTACTTTCTATGACACTGCTCATAAATGATAAAAATCTTAAGACACATAGAACAGAAACAATATAAACCCTACTCTAAATTTCTAATTTGTTTTACAGTTTGTAAGGCACTTCTTGAACTTCACGGTTTCTGCCAGTCCAGCTTTACGTTTTCTCAGTCTCCACTTTCTGTAATGAGGAAGCCAGCCCCAGTCCATAAATACTGGTTACAGTGTTGTTACAGTGCAAGTAGCCCTACTATTTGTGCATCAGGGACCTAAACAGGCCTGATCCTGTTGGCCCTTCACAACAACACCGTGCAGTAGACAGCTCCTTTTGACTAGTGAGGAAATTGAGCTTCAGGGCGGTTCAGCGTGTTGCCCAAAGGCACAGAACCAATAACTGAAAAAGCCAGGACTTATCAAGCTTGGCCAGTGTTCTTTCTCTTAACATTATAACAGTTTTCCCCTTGAGGGTCAAAGCAAGAAAGCTGGATAACCAGCTCCTTCATAATTGAAGGTTGGCTGGAGAACGCGAAGCACTTAGAGATAACGTTGATCTCTCTCTACCTGCTTTTACATGATAGCCACATGCTGCTTGTGTTCTGAGAAATGCAGTGTTAGGGAACTTTGTCATTATGAGAACATCATAGTTGACTTATACGAACCAGGTGATATAGCCGACTGCAAATGTAGGCTATATGGGACAGCCTTTTCTCCTGGGCTATAAAACCATACAGCATGTTACTGTACTAAATACTATAGGTGACTATAACACAATGGTAAGCATTTGTGCATCTAAGCATGTGTAAACATGGAAAAGTTATAGTAAAAATATGGTATGGAGGATAAAAAAATGGTGGAACTGTAGAGAGTACTTACCATGACTGAAGCCTGAAGAAAAGTCGCCCTGGGTGAGTCCGTGAGAGAGTGAGTGAATGTGAAGGCCCAGGGCATTATACCGTCCACTACTGTGGGCTTAGGAACACTGCACACTTAGGCTACACTGAATTTGTAAAACAACACAAGCATAAGAGATAATTATGCAATCAAGAGACTTGGTAAACTTGAGATGTATGAGACCAGCAGTACATGGCATGCAGGTTTATAGTAAACCTTTTTTAATAATTAGAAAGAGTACACTCTAAGATAATGATAAAAGTATATAGTGAAACATAAGCCATAATAGTCATTTATCATTATCAACTGTTATGTGCTGTACATAATTGTATGTGCTATACTTTTATGTGACTGGCAGTGCAGTAAGTCTGTTTACGCCAGAATCACCACGAGCATTGAATAATGCATTGTGCCTGGGTGATAGGAAGTTTTCAGCCCCATCATAACCTTACAGGGCCACTGTTGTACATGCAGCCCCTTGTTGACTAAAATGTTGTTATGCGGTATGTGACCAGATTGAAGGCAGAGAGCAAATGATTTATTCATGTGAGTTGTTTCAACAAATTCTCACTTGAATACTAAAAAAATTTTAATTCCCATTTTTTGGTCATAATTACTCATTTCCCTGGAGACATTTTTCTGTAACAAAAGATGAAGAAAATATGGAAAATTAGAAAATGGGGGGGACAAAAATGAGAAATAAGAGGACAGGAGAGCAAAGCCAAAGGATTAAGTGAATCCACAATGAATAGGCTAGAGAAAGTAATTACCATGTATGCAGGCATCCCTCAGAGATGTTGTGGGTCCAGTTCCAGACCACCATAATAAAGCAAGTATCACCAGAAAACTGAATTGTAATCATTTTGATGATGGTCTTGGTTTGATTTGTAAAAATGCAACATGTGTGAAGTGCAGTAAGTGAAGCACAAGGAAATGAAGTACACCTCTACTTTGCACAGAGGGAAAACCTGGGCACAGGGAGTGCACAGAACTTACCACATGAAAGTAGTACATGTGAGAGTTCTTTTTGGCCCTTTCCTTCCTGAATTGCCCTAAACCTAGCTCCAAAACAAGAGTCGAAGTTTCCAGCATCTAAAGGTGCATTTGGGAATATGATCTATAACTTTCAATTAACTTCCATTGTCCTTGCCCCTCTTCAAAGCATATATCTTAATGACCTGTCTCCCTTGCTGTCCCTGAAGCCCTGCTGCCCCATTCCACGTAGATGGAAATACCTAGCCCCTTTGGGTGGTCTCAGTCCCATCACAGATACTTGAATCATTCAGGATTTTGATAAAAGCAAATAATAGGGCTCCCCAGTCCATGGATCCACTTTGCCTTGTGACTGGTTCTTCCAGTGTTTGCTGCCATTTCTGAATATTAAAACTGAGCCCCTTACATATTCCTCAGATCCCCAGGTTCTCTGACTGACCCTTGTTAAACCATGAATTCTCAAAAATAACACCAAAGCAAACTAAATTTATTCTTGTTAATGCTCTCAGTAAATGAGAGCATTACTTTAAGAGAGTTTTACTAGTATCCCAGAATGGAGATGGCAAATTGGGGCATTTGTGAGGTTTTGGAGTCCAGTTTAATGCAGGTCTTTCAGTCTCAGTGCTTGCTTACAGTTGAGTAAGCATCATGATGTGATAGTCTAGAGATGGAAAACACAGTAAGGCCAGAGTTTTGAGGCTGAAGATTCCAAACAAGGTCAAGTTGATAATACCATATCAAGATACTACTGTTAGTGCTTTAGCTCTCTCCAGCAAGGAAAGGGTTCAATCCATCCTAAGAAGAAGCAACAATAAGTACGACACATTTCAAACCCACTGCAGGAGCAGATGTATGAAATCCATTTGCAGATATTGAAAAGGACCTTAGGATAGGGCTTTTGTCCATGTCTCACCTTTACTGTTTTACCAACATTATTCTTGTCACAGGTGAGACATGCAGTATAGACAGCCATTTTAGTAAACTCTCCGCATCTATGTTCATTGAGTTCAGTGGCCAATTTGTCCTTGTAGTGGTGAGTAATTTCATGTAAGGCTCTTGCAAGTTTCCATTTGAGATTCTCTACTACTTTAAGCAGCCATGCTTCAAGTCCCAGAGATTATCCCAGTGCAGTTCATACCTGGATTTCCCTGAGGACCTTTTTGTGACTATGGATCCGATAAGTGGCATTCTATAAAAGCCTGTTTGAACACCCTCTTCTCTGCCTCTGAAGATTTGGTCTCTGAGGTTATTATAAGGGCTGGAGTCTTAATGAGTGCTGCTACCTGACATAATGTGAGGCAGAAAATAAGATTATATGAAATAAGCCTACTTGCTAAGAAGTAAGAAGCAAATATGATACAGCATGAGGGACCATCAAATGTGAGGAATGCCCTAAAACCAAGTTGGCAGACATCTCCACTTGTTTAGCTGCTATAATGATTGAGAAGATGGGTAGGCTTTTGCCACTGGGTCAAGAAGGAGATGTTAATAAGCCGTGGTCTAAATTCCATGAAATTGAGTCTGAATGTCAAGAGCCTGTCAATATCTCTCATGTGCAAATAGATAGAAAAGTTATGATAATTAGGTTGGCCCAGGGTGGAAGGCTGTTGAAGAGCTAATATTAGTTAGACCTGTTCACGATTACATCTCCAGAAAAGAGGTTTGATTCCTGAAAACTTGGTTAAGTCACATAGTAGAGTGGCAACTAGAAAAGTTGAGAACTCATTGCACTTGGGTTAGTGAGTCCAAAGAATCCTCTTAACTTTCTCTGGTTCAGTGAAGTTTTGATGGCCCACAGCTGGCTAGGAGGAGGACACTACCTTCCTTGGGCAAAATCATATCCTAGTTCAAGGCATAAATTTTACTTTTTTAAAAAAGGATCAAATAGTAGATACCTTATACTTTATGGGGCATATAGTCACAAGTATTCAACTCAGTTGTGATGTTAAAGCAACCATAGAAAATACATAAATACATACATTATTGACTGTGTTCCAATAATAGCTTTATTCACAACATTAGGTAGCAGGCTGGATATACTTAGTAACTGTAATTTGTCAATTCCTGTCCTACATAATGAAGTTACTTTGACATTTTACCTTCTCATTGGAAATAGGCCTTTGCTGAACTAAAACACTAAGTAGATAGATGGAGTCAGTCTCAGAGTTTACCTCATTTTAGAATACAACAAAAGATCCTTGTGGTCCTGGTTAAGGGTTTATGAAAAGTAGTAGTAGATACCTCAGTAAACCCCTGAGGCATATTTTTTATTTTCTAGGAATATTGTTGATTTTCATTAGAGAAGGCAAATGAGTACTGACTATTTTGACCTATAAGGGATGGCAAGGAAAACAGATGCTGACCTACAACTTCATGATATTTAGTCTCAGGAGGCACCTAACAAAATAGTATTGGGGTTTAGTACTACAGAGAAGCCATGGATGATTATTTTATTTGTGGCCCTGAAGCCTGATATATCTACCACCTTGCCTGTTGAAGTTTTCACCTGGTAGGACAGTAGTGTTAAAAAGACCAGGATAATGTATGATGAGTCTTTTCTCTGTTAGACTGTCTATAATCAGTTTTAAGCCTTTCTTTGGCTTTTCTTTTAAGAAAGTTTTGTGCAGATTTTGGGGGAAATGGGTTAAGATGAATCATGGACCATGGCAGTGGGAGGGCTTTATTGGATTTTGGTGGATCTCCAATATTTTCAGGTAATTCCTGAACACATCACACAGATAACTTATAAATGTGATAAAGATGAGTTTTTTCCTGATCCAGTTAGGAAAGCACTACCTTCAGAGAATTTTAGTAGTACATCAGAGGGTAGGAAGACAAAGGTAGAATGTTTACGAGTATTTGGAATGTGGTTTAAGAAGGGGAGGGCTTGCTTAGGATTGAATAAAAAATCTTGACCTAATAGTCTAGGATTAATGGACATAGAAAGATAAAAGTTTTCAGATGAGAGGATTCAAAGAAACTCATGAAGTATCATTTGGTACTGTCTGTTTAGAGCTGAATGAGTTGATGTTCACTTAAATAAGTTAGTTGTTTGAATATTTATCTTCCTGCACAAGAGGTTTCTGGAACAGTAATGTCATTTTGGTGAAGACAGTGGAATAGTAAAGACATGTTAATGTAATCATTAAGCTGTGTGGGTGTACATGGTTTCCCTTCTCACTTTTCATGCCTGGATTCCTGGCTTGGCTTCCTGTCTGCTATCCTGGTACTTAAAGGCTTTGGGTGCTGCAGTGCTGCTAGGACTATGTCCTACATTTTACTCCATTCCTTGTAGTTCATTTTTTATATTTTTCCACAGCACCAAACTTCTCATCTTTCCCTTGGCCCCATCTATAATCCATTTAATTGGTGCAACTCTATCTGTTCCTCTTGCCTGCGTTTCCCTGTCTTTGACCACCTGACTATGAAAAATTCTGCCAAAACCTATGCCTGTAAACTTCTTCCAGATTTGAGCCTGTGCTATATTATTTACCAGTTGCAATCAATTTGCCCTCTGTCTTATTCTTTCTTTCTTTTTTTTTTTTTCCATAGTTGGACCTTCCATGATCTCTGACTCACCCCAATAGTTCCGTCTGGTTTCTGACTCATGGCCTTCCCACACTTGGTCAGCCTTGTCTACATAAAGCTTCTGTGTAGAAACTGGTGTTGTAAGCAAAATTGAAAGTCTAGAAAAATCAATCTTGATGTGAAATATATTAGAATCATTGCAATAAAGTCTCCCAACTCTTAGACCTTAATTCCAGATCTGCCAGTATTTTTCTGTGTGACCTTGAACCAGTCACTGTTCCCTCTCTAAATTTCACTTAATTCCTCAGGTTTAAAATTTTAATTGCAACTTTGAAATGATAGGAAGATGTAGCTGCAGGTAAGAGACAATGATAAGTTAGAGTAGATGGTGGTAGGGAGATGGAGATAGAACCTGAGAATCAGCATTTCAATATGTTTTCCAAGTGCTTTTTATGCTTTCTGAAGTTTGAGAGTCTTTATATATTTTAATTTTTTAACATTTAAGTAATTTTATTTTTCAATTATAATTGACACTCTATTACTTTGTGTTAGTTTCAGGTATACAGTATAGTTGTTGGATAATCATATACTTTATAAAGTACTCCCCTTGATATTTTTAGTACCTACCCATCACCACATAGTTATTATAATATTATTAACTATATTCTCTATGCTGTACTTTACATCCCCATGACTTTTCTGTAACTACCAATTTGTACTTTGTATATTTTAAAGGTATGTGTTTAGGTATTAAAAAATTGACTTTTACATTTTCTCATTGGAGTAAGGCTTTAATTTGTATGAAGTATTCCTCTTTTCACATTTAATAACCTTTGCTTTAAATTTCCTATTGTATAATAGTAATTTTTGTACCTGTTTTCCCTTTGTTAAAATTAGCTTGCTATATCTTTAACTTGGTTTTCAATTCTTCAGATTTTGTATTTGAAATTGAAAATTCAAATATTAAAATTAATTTCAAAAATTATTTTGTTTTATGTGTAACACATGTACATGACATGTAATTGAATTTTATCCTCCCACAATCTGATTGAAAAATTCAACACAGCTGCATTTCTTGTGATTAATGACACATTTGGATGCGTTCCCGACATCTTGCTTTATAAAAGTTTCATTTGCTGTGCCTCTCCTCATTTTTCTCATGCTC
>PVIA01009383.1:0-61896 GCA_004024845.1 Tonatia bakeri | reverse complement strand
GGGAAACTAAGCAATAGGTACCTAGCTAGGAATTTCAGCGCATTGCCCATGACCTTCACCATGTGCCTGTGGTCCTTCACTGAGCCTGGTGTGAGCTGGGCCCTGAGGGACAGAAAGGGAGAAGCAAGATGGCCCTTTCCCAGATCACACAAATCGCTTCACTGCCAAGAGGACTACCTGCTATGGAGAAGTGTCATGTTTGCAGAAATTGTTTAAGAAATTTCGTGTCATATTTCATTAGCATAGAGGCTCCTTGTAATTTTAGGTTAATTGATCATGATCAGTATTAGAATGGAGAGTCATGTTTTCCCTGCAGTGACAGAGATTCACCTTGTCAAGCTCAATACTTTGAGGAACTTTGCAGACAATGCCATTGCCAGGGCATTTGTCACCAGATCAGAATGCTTCCTAACAGGTCCCACCCCACGTGGTGACAGTTCAGATAACTGAGTAATCATAAAATTATACTGCTGATAACATATTTCATTTTTCTGGTATATTCTATAGTTTTATTTATTTATTTATTTTTATTGATGTTCGAATACAGTTGTCTCTATTTTCCCACCACTACTTTCCCCAACCCCACCCACGCCCACCTCCCACCTGCCATCCTTCCCCTCTTTGACTTTGTCCATGGGTCCTTGGTACATGTTCCTTGACAAGCCTTTCCCTTCTTTCCCCAGTTACCCCCCTCCCCTCTCCCATCTGGTTACTGTGAGTTTGTTCTTTATTTCAATGTCCCTGGTTCTATTTTGCTTGCTTGTTTGTTTTATTGATTAGGTTCCACTTACAGATAAGATCATATGATATTTGTCCCTCATCGCCTGGTTTATGTCACTTAGTATAATGCTCTCCAGTTCCATCCATGCTGTTACAAAGGATAGGAGCTCCTTCCTTTCTTTCTTTCTGCTGTGTAGAATTCCATTGTGTAAATGTACCACCGTTTTTTGATCCACTCATTTACTGATGGGCACTTAGGTTGTTACCAGCATTTGGCTATTGAAAATAACACTGCTGTGAACATTGGGTTGCATAGGTTCTTTTGAATTGACATTTCAGGATTGTTAGGGTTTTAAAACAAAGATGAACAATTATAAAAAAAAAACCATGCTTTGGATTTTCAAGATAATCTTTACACCCAATAACATGTTTTTTGAATGTTTTATGCTTAAACTACAATTTGCACTCACCAAACACAAATATTACACCTCCCAGTTAAAACTATTTCACAGTATTAAAATTTAAACATGAATACATGTCTCCAAGTGGTCACATAGAATGAAAAGGCCACAGGAACTCAGTTTCCTTTCTCCATCTTCACCATCACGGCATCATCAGTTTTTTGTTGTGTTTTCATGTGTGCCCTTTGAATGCAGCTGTGTGCAGAAATGGGGCAGGGCAGACCGGAGCTGAGCCCAGATGCGGCAGGTGGCTCAGAGCCCCAACTCCGACTCCACTGGGGTCACAGAACGACTGCACGATCGGCAGTTCCCCAAATATAACTTCCACGGAGGCCGTGATGTTTATTAAAGGAGACTAATAAAGTGTTCATTTGTAGCTTCCACATATGTTACTAGAATTCACTAGCAGCCACAGCAGCCATTTAGAACTTAGACCAAAAAAATATGCTCTCCTCCCCCGTGACATGTATTTTATCACTGGTCTCATTTAGAATTGCCACTTCACGTCGATAATAAAAAGCAGACAGATTTCAGTTAGTTCAGGTACTCTTTTGAAATTTCCCACAGTGGCTGTACCTCCCCCTTTTCCTACTCCAGTGCATTACCTGGGTCAGGTGGGCCCGCAATCCCAGCTTCCTGCAGGCAGGTGAGAATGAAACAGCCCATTAGCATCCTAACGTCTCCTGCTATTGCATCTAGTCATCCCAGGTTGTAAAGAGTCTGTATGGACACATTTATGGATGAACACTCTCTGGGGTGATCATTATGGACTAAATGTTCATGTCTGCCTCCCATGTTGAGACCCCATCCCCCCGTCTTTGGAGGTTGGACCTTTGAGAGTAACTTAGGGTTAAATGACATCACGTCACAAGAACGGGGCCCATGCGCATGGAAGCTGTGCCTTTGTAACAGTCCACAGGGAGGGGCTGCTTCCTCTTATGGTCCTCCGCTGGGCGAGGACACCAGGGAAGATGGCGATCCCTAGAACCCGACCCTGCGGGCACCCTGACCTGTGGCTTGCAGCCTCCAGAACTCTGGAAAATACACTTCCGTTGTTTATCAGCTGCCCAGTCTGTGGAGTTTTGTTACGACTTCCTGGGTAGACAAGGACTACAGTGTTTGGTTGGCTTTTTGCACAGAAGCCAGAGCTCCCCCTTAGCCCTGGCAGTGGGAGCGGGCCAGGTTCATAGCAATGTCCACCTTCTCAACAGTGGCGAGCTGGCCATCAGACCAAGTGTGGCCTGGGAAACTATAATAGATTTCGCCTTGTAGTCTGCACAATATTAAAAGCCTCCAAAGTAATGAAGCTTATAAAGGCTTGCAGAGAATAATAAACGCAGTTGAGAATTTGAGACCACAGCCAGCTGCAGGGGATCTGGGCATTTGCGTCTTCCTCTGAAGCCCTCTCTGTGCTAATGTCCAGCATTTTGCCCAAGGCCTTCATCACAGCTAAATGAGACCGAGGGTCCCTCCTCACCACCTCATCAAAAAGAAATGCGGGCATTTGCATAAGCAAGGTTACAAAGTCAGGCATTGTGACACTCCACAATCAGAAATGCCAGCCTGTGCTCCATTTGCTCTGTCCTTTGAGCTGCCGGCTGAATAATAAAGAGCCCCGTGGTGCACTGCTGGGTGCCCGCACGGCCCTCTCCCAGTGTGCCCGGGTTCTTTGCAGGGCACTCTTAGCCAGCACGCGACCACCGCAGGGCATCGGGAAACAGCAGCCATGGGCGGAGCGGGCCTGCCGCTGCTGCCAGATGAGCCAGTCGGCGCAGAGCTCCGGAATGGCCGCCGAGCTGGTCGACCACCTCCTCTATCAAACGGCGTCGTGGAGGCTCCACGGCGTTGACCTTGCTCGAATGTTTGTGTGGTTTCAAGCTACTTAATTTCCCTTTCTTTAATTTTCCAGAAAATTAATTCTTTTAATTCTTCCTACACTTAATATTAAGTGTAGGGAGAACTTTCTACAAATACAGTTCTGTGTGTGATGTTGGTAACGTGTTATTTCCCTCTCTCAGCGTTGTAGGTTGGCTTCACCTGGTTTGGAAGGAAAACAAACAAAAACTGGACAGACTTTACTGAGAATGTCCCTCTGAGTAGTTCCCCGGAATGTCACAGAGCTGGACAGGTGAAATAGGACCCCACGTCACTTAACCCCCACCCCCCAAAGTCAAACCATTGCAGACGCATCACTGACGTTCGAGTTCTTTTCTCACTCTGAAGGCTGCACTTGACCTTAAGAATTTCTCAGAATTCATGGGCCCCACATGGTGGGAAGCCCCCCGTTGTGGTCCCGATGCCTCTTTGCTCTAAGTGTTTCTGCTGCACTAATTAAATCGAAGTTAACAAGTTTGAGACCGTGATAGACAGCAGCTGTTCAGCCAGAAACGCAGAGGGAAAGGGCACGCAAAACGGTTGCATCAAACAGTTCTGTGTTTGAGGGAAAAAATTGACTCTATTTCTGTTTTTCCAGAAGTAGAGCTGATCAGCTGCTGCGGGGAATCAAGGTTGACACTTCTTCCTCTTAGGGAATCGCAGGAGAATTCACAGGCAGGATTCACGTGCAAACATTCACTTGTGGCAGCATCCTGTCCCCAGCTCACTGCGTATGGACCCCAGCACCAGGGGGGCGAACTACGGTCTTGGGGTGAAGCATGTCCCCAAGGCTGGCAGTTCCTTACCATGTGTGGTTACAGTTCTCATTACGGCTCATCTCTGTACTGATAGCATCCTGAGAGCTTTTTTTTTTTTAAATAAATAACATCTTGTGTGGGAAAAATAAGCCTTGTTTTATTAAAGGAAGGTCGGGCTCGGATATGTGGAGTGACTGATGCAAGTCTTTCGCAGCACAGAGGCAGGAAGTAGGATCTCTCCTCGGTAAGGGCACGCGGTCAGGTCAGTGCAGGTGAAACTCCACTGCTCGCTGAGAACCAGACCTTGGACACATTGCTCCACCACTGTGAGCGCCCGTCCTCATCCGGGAAATGCAGTCATTGAGAAGATTAAATGGGATAATAGATACGTAGCTGACCATAGTGCCTGGCGCAAGGTATGCTTTCAGTTTTCACTAATACCACCACTGTCCCCAGGACACGCTGAGGGATTGAGGAACTAAGAGTCACTGACATTTTGAAGCCACTACCTTGACACAGTTAATTGGATGCCAGTGACTCTGTCATGTGGATGGAGAGGCATTTTGACTTTGATGAAATACAAAAGGATTTCAGCTTTCTGGATTTCACAGTGTTTTATTTTGGTAAGAATGAGTAGCATGAGATTGGCCCTCACTTGCTGGTACATGGTATTGCGTTGTGGACCACGGACATGGGGTCGCACAGCGGAGCTCCGGACTTCCTCACACACCTTTGCACCTGGAGAACAACAGCCCTCTGTCCCCCCCGTTCCCAGCCTCTGGCCACCACCATTCTCCTCTTTCTGTGGGTGTGACTATTTCAGAGACCTCACGTACCAAGTGCGGTGGGAAACGCATCAGCCCCACACAGCCCCCAATGCCAAGGCCACGCCTGGGATTGTAATTGGGGTGGGGTCAGACTGGGTAAGGGTCAGAGGTGGAGGGTAGGAGAGGCCTGTGGTGCATGTCGCTGGTGTGAAAAATGTGTCCTGTATTTGGATGTGATTGCTCCACAACAAAGTGGCAGCATCGACGTGTCCACGTGTCACGGCACGAAAGCGATCCGAGTTGTTGGAGACACCAGGCCCCACACCTACTTGAATTATCTCAAGGATCCTCCCTGACCTAATGCTGGGAGCCCCCTCAGAGGGGCAGCGACTCAGTGCGGTTTGGAAGGTTTGCCCACCTAGGTCCTTGTTTTTCTCTGAAGCCCTGTTCTGGTTTTCTCTGACCAGAAATGCACTCTACAACGTGAGGTCGGTGCGAAGGCAGTGAACACCCTTGCTGACAATCAATACTATCTTAAAACAGGCATCTAAACCCTTCCTTCCATCTCCGTGTAGTGTCCCCTTCCTCAAATTTGTTGGTTTAAAATCCTTTTTTTAAAAAATTCTGGACCCATCTGAAATTTGGATATGTGACTCGAGAAAAATATTTTGATTAAGGAATGTGGAGCGAACCCTCTAAGCCAGCTTATCCCGAATTGTATCCCTCTGCCTACAAGTGAGTCTGCTGGAGACAGTGTTTTGTGGCAAGGAAACGTGCGGGAACACTGAGCCCTGCCCTGCCCTCCTGGGGCTGCCTGTGCTCGCTCTCACCTTGGAGACGAGAGGTCCCTAACGAAGGGCGCCATTGGTGTCTGTCGTGGTGGTCTTCTAAAACGCGTGACTGCAGAACCCGCCCCTCCTTCATGCTACTTGTCTCCGAACATGGCTTTGTACACCCAGAGCAGCTTTGAAAGCCCTTCCCCAGGGCACAGGGAGGAGCCAGCAGTACCAGGTGAGGGGGTGGGCCCACAGATTGTGTTCTCAAGGAGGCAGATGACGACGGTGGGGTGGCGTGGAGTGGGGAAGGGAGCTTCCTCTCTGTCTTCCGTAGATAAGACGCCATTGCCAGGCCAAAGGATAGACAGTGTGGACCTGTAACAGGGTGGTGTCCATGGACCTAGGTGGACGGGGACAGACAGTATCGCAGAGGTGAATTCCTCAGGTGGATGGGCTGGTAACAGCTGAGTTTAAAGCTTCCGGAACAGACGTGTGGGAGGAAGGTAAGGCTGTTTCTCAGTTGAAGAGAGGCCAGTATGAGTTCGCTTTTGGCATGCTGAATTCTAGGTGTTAAAGATGTGCATACATTTAGATATCCAGAGGGTAACCAAGGGCAGGGCAAAGTTGAGAAGAGAGGTCTACTCTGAGAAAACCCGGGCCAGGAAGTCACTTCATAAAATAACCATTAAAGCAGACGGGTGGCTGTGTTCACAGTCATGGGGGTTAAGGAGAAATGCGACGTTGCCTGTTCTAAAATTCTAATTGTTTGTGGTTAACCACACATGTATGTTTGTCTTTTGAAATTTATCATTTTAGAGCCCTTTGGGTTAATCGCACTTCTACCACAGTTCTTTTCTTTTTTTAAGTCATTTTCACCCGTTAGTTTTCCCAGCCAGCTTCCTTCCACCGGCCCCGCGCAGGCCGCAGTGATCATGGTAGGAGGGGTGCCAGTCCTGCTTAGAGACTTGACTGCTCTGTCATCAAAAGGCTCGTGTTTGATTTGGACGGTTCTGGGTTGTCAGGTGGGATGAATCCAACGCGTCTGCACTTTCATTTCAAAACGTGGACGCGAGGCATTTCCGTCGTATTTCGTGGCTGTGATTAATTACGTGTCTGTGGATATGCTGTCCCCAAAGACAGCTGATTTTATGTTCAATCTGTATGTGCATTTGTAAAACTAATTTGTTCTCATTAAAAATTTTAAGGGTTTATTCGAGCTAAACTCAGGAGGCCTTTCTGGACATAAAACTCCTGAAATACAAAGCGAAGTCTAATTTCGGGTTTTACGAGTGAGGGAACTGTTCAGCGCCTGGGGCCTCACGCATGCGGTTTGGCTGTAAAGACAAAAAGGGAACAGATTCCTCCCCGGCGAGTGTTTTTAAGCCTGTCTGGAAGACTAGGGCGTGAAACAAATGAACGTAATGTAATCTGAACCCCTGTTGCTTAGCGAAGGAACATTGGGTTTAGTCGGGGAAATACGAAGCCTGTGTGACGAGGTGAGTGATGTTTCTAGTTAACCTACGGGCATTTGTGTGTTGTTTTGCTTTTTTTTTTTTGAAATTGCCTGACATTTCTTTTAGGTGTGATATTTCCTAAATATATAACCACTGATGCTAAAGTTTCAAAGACATTTTTCAAGGGGTATAAATAAAGCATTTTTTTTCTTGTCAGTGTTCATTGTAAATTGATTTACTTTTGAGCAGACCTCCGAGTGTGATATTGCAAATAATTTACTTCTCCCGACTTCACTGTGATTGAGCTCATCACGGTGGCAGGATGTAATGGCAGTCACTAAGGCAACACTTGGCAAACACAATTTGTGTCTAATTTTTATTTATTCACATGATTATAAAGCCCTGCATTCTCCTGCCCTGGCTATAATTAATCAGTAGCTCAATGTGGTAGGATATGTTAGGTAGTTCACAGATGTATTAAAATGAATTGTGTTTAAAAATAATATGTTTGCTATCAATCAGTGAGTGTACAAAGACTGATCCTGTCTGAAGTGAAGAGGTTGGGTGGGGTAGGCAATGAACAGCTCACCCATTTGTCCGTATTCTTTTGTTAATGTTCCCCTCGATGGCGAAGGTGGCTGATGCCTCTGTTTTATTTTATTCAATTTCAGAGATCACTACCCTCAACAAGATGAAGCAATTATTTCTCTCTTTATTTGGTGTTTTCAGAGACCATTAAGCTTATTTTGTCCACATCGGGAAACCAAATAGTTTTCTATTCAAGGTGTTTCCGATTCTCAGCAGCTCACTTTTCATTAGCATCCATCGCATCCTCCTGAGGTCAGACTCGCCGCAGGCCAGGCTGCGGATGGACCCTGGGTAAGAACTTGGAAGTCAGGAAAAAAGGGACCTGGGTGTAAGTGGTCGTCCCAGAGCCCCTGTGTTGACTTTCAGTGGCAATCCTGACTTCCTTCCAGGTCCCCGGCGGAGGAGGGCAAAGGACTAGAAGCATGGAAGGGATTGCATTTGGACTAGTAGTAGCTGGAGGAGACAAAATGGGTCACCTCGCTCACACCAGCAAGCAGGCTGCCACCCCAAGGCGCACAGCGATACTCCACAGGGTCTCGTGTGGGAGGGCCGTCGGGCAGGGAGGGCTCTCGGGACACCACCAGCCAATGAGCAAGAACCTTCGAAGGGACTCCAAAGGACGCTGAAGAGGAGACACCGGGTGGGAGGAGGCCAGGACCCAAGGAAGGAAGACCTTTCCAGAGAGGCAGCAGTTTCTGATTCCACAGGGGGCACTGCGTGCTCAAACTGCGCCTTCAACGTCATAATGAGGATGTCGGTGCCAACTGCTGCCAGAGCCACACGAGCACCGTGCTGGGGGTGACGGCCGGATCCTAGTGAGGAGAGGAGTGCGGCTGGGTCAGTGAGAATTAGACAGCAGCGGGTCCGACCTTTCATGAGAACGGGCCGGGGTGTGTTCCGGGCACTTGGCCTGAGTGCTGGGCGCTGGGTGAGAGGCATTGTTCGAGCAGAGTGACAGTGACAGGCGGGTCTGTGCGCAGGAGGAATCAGACTCCGGCTGTTCTCTGTCGTCACCTAGAGATACACGGTGATACTGAAAGGTGTAGAAATTCTCGACTCCTTTCTCTCGGTGGGTAGTTTTGGGCATATAGAGATTTTAGGATTTCACACAATACTATTTTTGAGAACTTTGGACCTTATTTTGTCATATCAGCAGGTTTTACTCAACTATATAAAAGTTTTCTAACTTCTCTTATTTTTATCTATACTTAACTATTTAAAAAACTCTCTACTTCCATGTAACCAATTAGTTGAGTATCTTCTTTTCATCCAACAACCGATTTGTGATTCGGTGAGCACCACTCGGATCACCTCCCTAATCTTAAGGGAAATTGATCTGGGACCTTAATTAAGCTGTAAATCGCCTCCGGAGCAGCACCCGCGTGGGCGATTGGCCGGATGATGGGGAGGTGGGTGCGCTCCGGCGCCCAGGGTTTCAGGGTGCTGCTCACCGCACTTCTTTCGTTTTCATGCCTCTGTCAACAAAACAGGCTCTAACAAAGGTCAGTTATTTACAATCAGCACTCTTAAAATGCAAGCTCCACATAAGGTCAGAAATGATGATGAGCAATAGCAGTCTTGCATAGATCATGCAAGATTGCAGGATTTCAATAGAAATCATGAAATGATTATAGATATATACCAGTGGTTATAAGTTTTAGAAAAATGACATATAAAAAGATGGTTTTTGAAGAAAAAATAGTTTCATTTGTTTCAAGGTGGCATGTCTAAAAACTTTTTTGAGAAATGACGTATTTCCACGCTAAACCAATACAGAGGCGTAATAAACACATTTGATAAAGAGATAAATAATACTTAGAAGAAGATAATAGGCATGCCATTTCTTTAAGGAAAGCACCATTGTTTTGGATTTGTTATAGAAATCTCACCCATATTCTAATCAAATTTTTCATAAATTTTTAGGAAGTTTCTTTTCTCTCTTTTTATGTTCTGTATTTTTTAATCTCGTGTAACATTACATGTCAATTGTATCTCAATGAAAGTGACCCACAATACCACTTACGACCACCCCAACGTAAGTAAAATACCTGGGTACACAGGTAACAGTACACATGCAAAAGCTGTGGAATGGCAGTCACATGAGCTTCATGGCAGAAGTCAGCAACGCCCAAAGAACCGGACAGGCATCCTATGCTCACGGACTGGCAGATTCAGCATAGCAAAGTTGTCCATTTTCCCTCAAAGGGACCAACATAGTAAAGGTGTCAGTTCCCCAAATGATCGATAGTGTTAATACAATTCCTGTCAGAATCTCAGCAAGGTATTTTGTATATACGAACAAGCACATACCCTAGAAAACTTAGAATAATCTTGGCAGGAAAAATGAGAGATTACACCACTTTAAGACCTGCTGTAGTGATCAAGACTGTATGGCATTGGCCGAGGGACAGTTTTGTGGATTCATGAAACAGGAACGAGAACCCAGAAATAGACTCCCAAATATGTGCTCAACTGGCTTTTTACAAAGGTGTAAATCCAGTTCCCTGGAGGAGGAGAGTTTTTCCAACAAATGGAGCTGCAGCAATTGGACAAAAAGGGATTCGAAACCAAAAACACCTATCAAATAAAAATTAACTCAAAGTGGACCATGAAGGGGAAGGGAAATGTAAAACAAAACTGCAACTTTTGGAGGGAAAAGCATGCAGGATCTTAGATCTAGGCCTGGGCGAAGAGCTCATAGGCGTGACACCAGAATAAGGTCCATGGCAGGAACATACAGAGAGGCTGTCGTGTTTGTTTTTGTTCCAACTCTGAGCACATCAGTGTGCATGTGAGCGATCCCTGCAGCAGCTGTCTGCCTCATTTTGCTGCCTCCCGGGTCGGACATGGGCCCTGGCCACTTCTAAATAGCTACTGGATAAGGTCAGTGCTCCCTGCTGTTGCAAGACCGAGAATTTTAAATGGTTTATCACTTAAAAAAGTGCGTTTGTCCCTGGACTCAAACCAGCACAGTATGCCTCCTCTCTGCAGAGACTGAAGCAGTCTGTGAGCTGAGGCCTGGCTGCAGCCGCAGCGGAGAACAGCAGAATTTGGCTTGGCAAGCCCGGCTTTGCACTTCACCATCTCCGTGGGGCAGTGCTGAGTGTGCCCGCTAGCTCTCTCGGCTGAAGTTGGCGACGGGTGCCCGGAATTTCTCACCCTTTGTGATGCCCCCGCCAGTCCTGCAACTTCTGATATGCCCATTTATCCCCAGATCAGCTTGGGTTTTCTTCATGTCCACCATTTCTTGACTGTCATATCGGTCAGAGGTGATGGCTTCCAATGTTTTTACTTCCATCCATCTTGGCCACTACCTTGCTCTGGTAATGCCTTAGATTTCCTACACATCTTTATCATTCAGCGGGTACTCAGGTGCAACGTGTCACTTAATTCTTAGTCAGCTTCATGAGACATATTTTTGTCCCCCACCTCCAAGTACGGAAATGCAAGTTCTGGGTAATTTTCTAAGCTGGCGAGAGCCCATGCCCTGAATTCCGGGTGTTCTGACTCTCGACCGAGGGTCCTCCCCCCACAGGCACGAGGCCGGAGGGGACGAAGACTGCCGGGCGGCTGACTCGCTTTGCTGCTGAGTGACTGTCAGAAGCAAGCTCATCCAGCCACCCATGCGACTCGTCAAGTCTTTCATTACAAACAGCGTAACCCCGACGGCAGGGTGGGCACAGCACCGCACCGCAAAGCTTGGGCTTTTCTCAAGTTTCCCTTCTTTATTGGCTTATGGGTTTCCAAACACATTGACTCAAAAACGTCTGAAGGTCATACTTCCTGAATTATTGACACACAGGCTCATTAGTTCTGAGAAAAGTGCTTCCTCTGTAGGGAGATGAGAACATCTTCCAAACCCCGTGGAGTGATGACTGAACACACAACCTCTGAGTGGATGGACAGACGGATGGACACACGAAGAGGCTAACTTTGCGCTGGGGAACGTGGCACTCAGTAGTCATAATGCAGACTTGTTTAAAGGTGAGAGGGAGAAGAGCAAATTCTTCTGCCTTCTTTGAATACGGCGTGTTCGAAGATGGTGACTTTGTTCATCCTTCACCACGTTACATCTCTGACGAGGGCACATTTCTTTCCTTTCCCAGGCTCTTGACACATCTCTGCTGATAGTGTTGTTGCAGACGGCGGGCCGAGGGCATTCCTCCTTGTGGACGCACTGAATCAGCCGTCTAGCGTGTTCGTGAAAGCCAGGCTGCTGACGGCTTCCTGCTTCCCCCTCAGTTACCAGCATCGTAGGTAGAGTTACAAGGTAACCTGAAGCATACTAGAAATTGGAAGAGTTTATATTTGAGCAAAAAGCAGTGTGAATCAGGCAGCATCCAATCCAGCAGGTGGAAAGGAGCCCCAAGGAGCTGCAGAACGTGAAAGCCTCACCGGCAGAAGGAGCATGGGGGTTACACGGCAACGAAAGCAGTTGGTGATTGCAGAGCTGCCCGTAGGGCTCCGTGAGGTGGAGCCCTAGCTGATCCTAAGGCTCCTGATTGACTGGTTGAAGACTCCATTTCTGGGAAAACAGAAACTGTAATTAAGCCTGTTTGGTGACATGGGGCTTAGCATAAGTGACTCCATTTTGGACCCATTCTCTCGTTTTTAACAATTGAATAGGTTTGAGTGAAAAGGTCATGACAAGTCTAAAGAAGCTCAGACCGAGTGTGTTTTCACTCTCGTCTTAAATACGAGGGGGACTGGGCACTGTGTAATGACACCTGAGGTGTGAGCCCGAGACAGGGCTCCCGGGAGGGGCGGCCTTGCGGCTGGCTTGCCTGAGGGAGGGCTTCTGTCCCGGGCCTGGCCACGGGGGCACAGGAGCCGGGGGATCTGTAAAATTGGGAACAATAATGATTCTTGGGGCTTTTGGTACCTGAATGAAATAAAACAGGAGATATGAATGCTTGTAGTTTAGAATTTAATTTATAGTAATGATTTGGAGCTGTTGCTTCTTCTAGGATCTACTTACAATTAAAAAATTAGATTATGTCTAATGAATAAATAGCAATTATATAACTGACATTCATATATATGTATGTGTGTGCATATATATATATGCACACAGATACCCTAATTAAGAAAAATACTTTGCCTTTATTCTTTTTTTTTTTACTTTGCCCTACTCTTAATAAATAGACCTCCCCCGCCCCCACACAGCACACGGGTAGCTGTTTTTCCGAATGTGGTGTGTGGGAGACCTCGCTGCTGTCCGTCCTTCCCTGCGTGCGCGGTGAGACGGCGTGCGCTGTTTCCGCCGTGTCGAGTTGTACGAGAATGGCATTCTGTCTCGTGTGTTCTGCCACTTGCGTGCCGGCTCACAATTATACACTAGAAGATAGTAATTATGATGGAAAAGTAGAAAAGCCCGTTCAGTCAGTGTCCTAAGGGGACAGCTGGGTTTCTGTGCGGTGCCCGCCTCTGAGAAGGCAAAGCGCCTTTGTTTGGGGCTTTGGCGACTACTTCACTTCTTGAAGAAAGCTAAGGTTATTTAAATACATTCTTAAAGTTTATCCAGCAGTTTTAGTTGTTTTTGCCGAAGGGCAGTCAAAGTGTCTAGACATTGAAGCCAGCAGAAATAGAGGCTTCCTTCCTTCTTAATTCTGAGATTTATTACATTCTTAAGGTGCCTTTGGACTTCTTCCCTAATTTTATTTCCTCATTTCTTCTTTTGTTCTGGACAATACCCTAACATTTTCTCACTCATCCTCAACGTGCTAACAGCTTATATCACTGTGTTTTTGATGCATTTAGAGCAATGACATTAATGATAACAATATTTGTTGCCTTTTTTCTGTGTGGTAGGCACTGTGCTCCGTGCTGGAGGTCCTATGAAAAGCAAGAGGGGCTCCTAGTGTGGAGTGACCTTGAAGGAGGGATGAGACCTTGAGCAGAAGTGAGACCAGCCAAGGAGGCTGCAGGCTGAGGTAGGGGACTCTCCAGACAGATTATTTCCTATCTACAGAAAGAAATGGAAAATAGTGATTTAATATGGAATGTTTAAATGGAGTCTTGCTGGCCTGGTCACATGCAAGCTATTCCAGTCAATCAGATTCAATATTTTTTATTTGAAACATTTCATTATTCTTATTTTGGAGTAAATCTCTTTAGTGCATTTTCAGCCATGTTTTCATTTCTCATCGGCTCAACCTAATGCCACTGGCCCAATCGGAAATAATTTTAGGTATGTGGGTGTTTAAAGGAAACATTCCTATTTGACATTTAATTTTTGTTGCATGTGACTTGGTTACAGGCAGGCTTGAAGGAGGCCGCCACAGTGCAGAGGAATCAGCATGAGCCCCTGGATGAGGCAGCCTCAGGTTTGATGCCCCTTCTCTCTCTTTCTGACTCGTTGGGTCTCCATGGACAAGACAGGGCTCTCTCTGAGCCTCAGTTGCCTTGTGCTTTGAATAGAGGCAACAATGAATTTCTTTTTCCTGTTTTAGCTAGAATAAAAATCATGCAAGTGACATGCAAAAAGGATGCTTTTAAATTTTGAACTAATTCATGCCATGTTCCTGCTTAAAATCCTGCCACATCTTTTCATTTTACTTAGAATAAAATCTGATGCCCTTACAAGGGACCAGAGGCTGATGGGTTCGTGTGGCAGAGACAGGAAGACAAAAAAACAAAAACAAAAACAAAAAACAACAAACCCCTGAGGACTTACAGGCGTCACTGAATGTTGACTGTGTTTTCTGCAGAGTCCCCTGGATGACTGTCCTCTGGCTGGCTCCTGCTGAAATGTGAGTAAGCCCCTTGAGGGCAAGGATTATGCCTTTCTTGGCCACTGATTTTGCATTTCAAATTTCATAGCAGCTGCAAGGTATTCTATTAATTCGTCAGGAATACATGAGTAAGCACTGGCTAAAATGTGTATTTAAAACTCCAGTGCATTATTCAAATGCATGCCATTTTGACTACATTGTATAGTTTATTTTTAACACAGTCTAAGATTGTCAGAGAAGCTCAGCACTGTCATCATTTGGAGTCAGGATTTGATGTTCTGAGCAGCACAGCCCCCTTGGGAACCAGGCACGAGGGTCACCCCAGCTGTGGGGATGGCCGGGGCTGCTCAGGGCTCTGCTGGAAGAGCAGCCCTGGGCTTTGACACGTGAGCGGCTCCAGGCACTGGTTTTAGCACGTTTGCTCAGTAAGGACAGGGTCAGCACCAGAGCCGCAGCATCCTTTGGCTCCGGAATCCAGCAGCACACTTTAGGAAGGGATGCTGAGACGGTGTCCCTGAGCCGGCACCACCTCCCGTCCCCACTGTGTCTGGCACTGTGTCAGCAGTAGGTGCTTTGGGAACACATCGACCTTATGAAGCACTTTTCCTGGCCATCACGTTGCGTTCCAGTTCACCATTCTGCCCAGACACGCAGCTGACGTGCACAATAAACCTCACCGAGCTAAACTCTCACTGCACTTGGCCCCTTACCGCTGCTCAGGTACAGGGCCTCTCTGGTTCCCGTGGCCGCAGTCCAGAACGCAGGGCAACTGCTTCCCGAAAGTGTCCTCTCTGAGCCACAGGAAAACGACTTAGCACACCTTCTCACCCATGTGCAGTGACCTGGCAAGTGACCCGTGCAGCTCAGTCTGCTCAGCTTGCCCAGTGCATGCTGCCTGGAGTCCTGCCCTGCTTGTCCCAGCGACGATTCCCGCTGTTGCAGGCTGGTTTGCATGGAACACGTGTGTTGTTTCTCCATCACAGCTTCTGGGCAGAGTGATGACAATCAGCCAGACCCCTCTCTGTTGCTCTGTTTTTCTCCCTAAAGTGCCTATTTTCAGGCTTTTGGTCCTTGATGGAGAGGTGGCTCCTTTGCCCTGGCAGGTTGTCTTCTGCGACTACGTGTTTGTGTACAGGAGAAAGCTGATGGACGAGTGAGGGGGCGGGGTTACCTGTCCGTATAGGTGGGTCGGTCCGATCCACTCCGTGCTTGCAGAATGGTGGGCGTGTGACCACATCACGCTGTGTCCACAGACAAGTCTGTGGAAGCTCAGGGCTGCCACACCCTCTGGGGGTCCCACACCAAAGCTCTCTTTCTGGCGTGACTCGGGATTCTGCTTCTCCGTGAAGTCCCTCTACAATATTCCACCCTCCAGTAATATCCTTATCTGGGCTTATCATGAGCTCAAAGGCAATTACATTCGAATGGCATTTTATATATCCCTCAGCTAGCTTTTCTCATAGGTTGGAACACTTCTCTGCCCTCTATCTGTTAGCTGTGTTTTCTAGTCTCTGCATGAACATGCCCAGGAATGGAGAGTTTCTGTCAATCATTTTTCTGGAATGTTCCTTGTGCTGTGCAATCGGATGCTGTTCTGCATTGTCAGTGTTTTTGGGGAGTGATGGCACAGAACTTAACTCTGTGTGCTCTCCATCTTGGCTTGTTACTAGCAGGGTGACCTTGGTCAAGTTACCCGACCTCTCTATAACTCAGTTTTGCGTCTATAAGTGGGAGTGAAATCACAGTGATAACATATACCTCAGAGGTGTGAATACCCAGCATGAGCTTAGCATATTGCCTCCACAGAGAAATATGTGTTACCTACTATTATTTTGTTTCATGTGTGTCTTTGATACCCCACAGAATTTAGCGTATGGACATCAGACTCGAAGTCCAAAAATATCCATTTGTGTGACTTACTTCGTCAGACCTTAGAGGTAAAGTCACAGTGTAAACACTAAGTGACATATACTCTGAGTTTTGTTCGTTCACCTTTACCGTGGGCCATGCACTCACCTCAGCTCAGAGCCAGGCTGCCACATTCTGGGTGTCGTAAATCGCTGGGGTTCACTAGGCCTTGAAGAACCATGGGGGCCTGACAGGTGCCCAGGGCCCCCGGAGAGCTCTGATGAAGCCCTGAGTGGTACGTGGGTTTGCCCCTGGCACAGGCAGGGTACGCCGTCCTCAGTCCCGGGCCTGGGAATGCCAGCGTGGCTGACGCTGCATCTCTTCTCTCAGCTCCAGAGTGTGTGCTGAGCTGGGCCCTGGACTCCGTGGTTGGTTCTGATGCGTGGGTGCCGTGGCGGGTCAGCTAGGGGCTTCGCCAACACTCCCCTGTGTTTCTCATGTCACCGTCGGTCCTCAAGCAGGGTGGTGGCAGACCCAGGCGGCGGCTCCGCAGCACCCAGAGTTGAGCTCTCAGTGGCTTTTGTCCTTCTCTCTCTGCCGTGTGAACATGTCAGGCTCTGCTCCGGCTCCAGTGGGGCACAGTGTTCTGGGTGCCACGTGCAGACCGGGTGCCACCCCACGAAGAAGAGGCATTTTCTTTTTTTTGGTGCTTACCATGAATACAGAAAATCCCCCTGTAGCTGCTGGAGGCCCTTCCAGGAGGACTGGGCACAGAGTCCCGTTCTTGCTGGGAGAGGGGCGGAGTGGAGAAACCTGGCATATTCGGTCTGAGGCTGGAGGAAACTTAGCACTGAGGGCCTATCCCAGGCGGCAGCACCGTGTTTCTTTCTGGAAATACACTTAGGAACGAAGTATAATGTGCTGTCCCAGAGTTTACAGGCTGGGGTGCAGGGAGACACACAAGGGACCAGGAAACGGCATTCGGGGTGATAAATGGGACCCACAGTGGAGGCATGGAAGCTACAGAGAGATTGAAGGAGGCTGCTCGCCTGGGGCTGGGGGCACTCCCGGCAGGGGGCTTCCCGGAGAAAGTCACTTTGGAGTGGAGACCCAAGGAGCCGATAGTCTGGTCCCAGTGAAGCGGAACAGAGCGATACCAGGTTTCAGTGGGGAACGCGTCCACATGGGGAAGGCCGGGCATTGTGCGGAAGAGCCTCTGGCCATGATGAGCCGCAGTTCGATTTGCCTAGCGACCGTGTGTTTGGGGTGAGACCTGGCCTGCTGTCCCTGCCACCCCTCCCTGTCCCCCAGAACACATGGTGGTCAACAGGCTACTCCTCCCAGCAGCAGGGTCCAGTCTGTCACTTTTTTTTATGTCAAAATGCATGTGGGCCATGTCCATCACTGTATCCATGTGAATGGACTTTTACAAGCATGTTTTTTTTGCCTTTTACTGAATAAATGTTCACTAACACCTACTCTGTGTCAACAAAAGGAAGAGGGTTAGGGATACATGTGCAATTCACATGGGCTCCCGCTGGGAGAACATCAGTTCATGCGGAACGCAGTGTGAAAAATATAAAAACACAAGGAGCCCAGAATATCGCTGTTTCCGGGCGAAAGCTCTCACCGACAGGGCCTCATAGTTGGTAAACAATAGTACGTACGATGTGCTCCTCTGAAATGCAGACGTTCAAGTCGGGAAAGTTTTTGCTCCGCGTCTTATAGGGAGAGAGTTTCCGTGTTGCCGCACACTCTAGGAAAGAGGATTTTAGAAGATTTTAAACTGGTTAGTAGCCTTGGGATAAAGCCATTCTCCAAATCCGTTGACAAATTTATGCACCTTGATGAGCACTATTGCAAACATTTCAGAACCCTTCCTCACGACGCTGGACCTCTGAGTCTGAGCGCTGGAACTGCCCGCAGCCCCCGCGTCTTCACACGTCCGCTCACCTGCGTTGGACACTCCGGCTTTGCTCTGCCAGCGCGTGCGGGCGGTCTTCCGCTGCGTCCCCTCTCATGGAGAACTGATGACGCTCTTCCTGATTTAATGTGAGGACCCGGTGGCTCTCTAGGCTTCTTTGTGTCAGCATTCACTCCAGCCGGCACGAGCCTTGGTGATTTCTTCCTCCCCCCGCGGCCAGTTCTGTGATTATGATCGTCTTGAAGCTTCCTCCCACCCCAAGATTCTTCGGTGGAAACATTCTGTTTTTTTGTAGAGATTCTGTTTGATGTACCTTCCAGGCATCATTTCCCCATCCTAGGTACCTCAAGGTCAGAACATGCAAATTCCACCTCCCACTCCTCAGCAGGAGGAACTCGGCCACGAACGCACACGCTGCCATCCAACACGTTTTCTCTCCTTCTTTGTTTTTTTTTTCCTTTTTAATTTTTATTTTGTTCTGTACAATTGCTGTTTTAGAAACATGTTATACCTCCTTCAGGGAATGAATTCACTTACGCTGAAAATAATTAAGTGCATTTTCAGAGCGTTAGAGTTCTAAATTCCCTGTCATCGCTTTGACTTGGTGTCTAATAAAGGAAGCAATGATGATGGTGATGATGATGGCAGCAGCACTGAGAACACAACAGTCTGCACACACCGCTGACTGCAGAGCGCTTGGGGAAACGGCAAATGCACAGTTAGTGGGATCCAGGTACTAACCAACTTTGTATCTTTCTTGTCTTTCCACGTAGGTGCTGGCTCTCAAGTCAGCATCCCTCTCACTCCACAGCTGTTTATCATAGTGAGGCCCTTCCCCCAGGGAGGAGAGGGGATATTTTTGTAAGACATTCTAATGCCACCGAACCTGTCTGCAGCCTTCCTTCTCCTCTTAGCCTCTCGATGTCAAGTTGCAGGAGAAGCTTGCTGTTCCTTGGCCTGCATTTCAGAATTGTACTCCATGGGGGCATCCACGGCTGCGGTTTTTACAGGCCTTGGGAAAGTAAACTGCAAGTCAACTAAGATATTGAAAACGAGGAAAACCAAAATCTTTTTTTTTTAATGAACAGCCAGGGCGAGTCGAAGATTTATCCACCTGCCAGACTTATGTCTAAGAGAGTCGACGCCACTTCTGCAGGGTCGTTCATATCAAGAGTTCATCACTAGGAGCTGAAAGTCAACCCCCTACTATTCATGAATGCCCCAAAAATTCCTGTGCAATAATGAAGTTCCTTATGGGAACTTCATTATACATGGATTTCATATATTTACTTGCGACCTCATTCTCGCCCGCAAGCATTTGTTATTGTTGTTAAGTGAACACACTGGAGAAGCTTTCTATTACCTGCAATAGGCAGAGAGATGATTAGAAAGTACCCTGAGGCCTTAGCTCTCAAAGCTCCACAGGCCCCAAATAAGCAATTAGTGTGAATCTAATTAAATCCCGCAAAACGAATCTTCTTCTCCTACGACCGTCTCCTGCACTCACAAGGAAGGACGGGAAGTCGGCCGGGGTGTTCCTGGCCTGGGCGCCCCACTCTTCCATGCAGACAAGTGGGCTCGATATTAGACCTTCCCGAAAGCACTGTGCTTGTACATGAGCCGTGAGGACGGAGAGGTGTCCCTGCATGTCCATGCCAGGTTTCGTGAGATCTGTTTTAGAGTTCCCTGGACAGACACGAGGGTCCTTGAGAGGATGGGGCTGTGTCCAGCACTGGGGATGAGTCTGTGGAGCAAATGCGTCCTTGACGTGGCAGACCCCTCGGGCTCTGGCTGCCGTGGGAGGCCACAGGGGGCACCCTGGTCATGTCCCAGCTGAGTCCAGCTGCCCCTCTCATCGCCCAAGGAACCCTGCGTGGCAGTGAGCAACCTTCCTGACCATGTTCCCTGAGTGACACTGTGAGTCCCATGAAGCCCCAGACACCACAGAGACAGATCTCTGTAACAGTCTGCCCACCAAGTCCAAATATGAAAGTTGCTGTTTGCAACGTGTTTAAGGTTTACTGCACAGTAGTAGCTAGGGGAACAGCTCAGGGGACGTTGGGGTGTAGGTGATGGATTGCCCAGTGGGCAGTAGACCAGGCCCACTGCCCCAAGTCCCCCGAATGTGAAAACTAGTCCCTACGTTGAGATGCCTTGGTTGGCGTGGGACAGGCAGAGAGGGGTAGCGCCTTTTGAGAAGCAGCAGCTTTGGTGAGGAATTTTGAACATTGAACTTGACTATCACTTCAGCAGTGACTATAATGTATGACAGACATCGAAGCCAGGAGATACTAGAATAACCTTAGAAAGGTTTGAATCCACGCTCCACCCAGACTGGAGTCTTTGAGGAAGGTAAGGATCATTTCACAGGAGAGAGTGACGGTCACTGCGCCGGTCAGCTTGGCTAGTTCAGGCTGACTCCCTTCACTCTCCAAGTTACTGTGTCACTCTCAGTTACTGTGTAGAGATTGTGTCTTTGAGAAGTAAAGCTGGACGGACGTGTGAATTCCACGGGCAGTTTTCATTAAAGCGGAACATTTCTGTTCATCGAGTTGTATTGACAATCAGTGACTGAGGGTAAATGAGTGAAAACTTCCTGCTTTGTCCTTTCCCATGAGAAGGTTTGTTTTCTTGATGTTTCACTCTCCAAAGCCAGGGTCGCGTTATTCGTATGCCAGATCTATGGAGACCTTCAGAGGCTCCTTAGTACCCGCTGAGTCCTGGGGGTGGCATCCGGGAGCCTCTGCACTCCCGTCCTCCGGCGTGTGAAATGAGCAAAGAGAACGCACGGAGCACAGATCGGAGAAGGGAATCTGACTCATCTGAGACAGCAGCTTGTTGACATCTGGCCCGTGGGGGAGGAAGGCAGGGAGATAAGTCACAAGAAAAATGAGCAAGGCTGTTACAAATGGTAGATAATTAGTGCATGGAATTATGCCATTTTAGCTGTATTTTTTTCATTTTTGAATCTGATTAATGGTGCAAGACTTCAGCAAATATGTATATAATTTTATCGACTGTTTTCCCTAGTAAATGCCTCATTGAGAGCAGATGTAACATTACTTAAAAATCAGTCTGCAGCGATCCTATGAGGCACGGACGATGAGATGTAGCTGCTGAGAGATGATATTCGAGCTCTCCATGGAAGTGCCCAGGGATGGGTAAAACGTTCACGTTTCTGGATCCATTTACAAGGAGATGTTGCTGGGGCGGAAGGGCCATCTCGGCTCAGGTGGCTTTGTGGACGGATGTCTTTGGGCCAGAGTGATTGCTCCTGCCACGGAGAAGTGACACAGCTGATTCTTCACCGAGTTTCGTGTCAGAGCGGACAGGGAGAGCTGTCAGAGGGTGGCCACGAAGACGCGGAGCCGTGTCCGAAGACAGTGGAGTGCGTACACCGAGAGCGGCATGCCAGGACGGACGTCAGCCTTGCTGTGCCCGCAGACGGGCTCATCTCCAGTGCCCTGACGAGCGCCTCATCTTTTCCTGACAGTCAACGCCCTTTTTCATGCTCGGGAAAACACCCTGTTTTTTTGCACGGAATCAATGCAGTTTGATAAGAAAGGGGGAGAGCCCTCCTTCCTTCCATAAATGATCCTGCATTTTTCTCCCCACCATGACAGCAATAATGAAAATAATGATGCTACCTCATGATGACTGGGTTGCCTGAAAAGTTCATTTTTCCCCTGTGAGATGGCTCCAGTGCTTAGTTGTCTCCATCTTCGTTGGAGAAAATTTTGTTGGATTGTATTGTGACCGTGGTCATATCAGCGTGCGTTTAAAAAGGAAAACTTATCAAAATTGGTGAATTTTTGTGTAGCCACTTTAATACTGATAGTGGAAGTAAATAAGCAACGTTTTTGACACAGTATGCTTCATTATTTCTAGAAAGGTGAAAACCCAGCTGACACGCAGAGAAAGGTTTGTGCAGTGTGTGGGGAAGGTGCTGTGATCGTCAGACATGTCAGAAGTGGTTTGCCAATTTCTGTGTTGCGATTTCTTGCTGGACGACGCTCCATAGTTGGGCAGACCAGCGAAGTTGATAGCGATCAAATGAAGACATTAATCGAGTACAGTCACCTTCATACAATGCAGGAGCTACGCACTGGGCGCAGGGAGACGGGCACCCCATCTCCAGTGTCCTCCTTCTGTGCTCGCGTCTCTGTTTCCTTGTGCACCGTCAGTGGAGCATGAGTCACTATGGACCTGTGCGACCCTCTATTTAATGAAGAGTTAACGTGCAAATGCACCCAGCAGCTCACAGATGTAATCTGAAAGTGAGTTGTACCTGTCAAACAGTGCGACTCGGTATCTGGGACATGTCACGGGGTGAACAGTATGTTTTCTTACTCCAGGAGATCTTTCTCGCTGATATGCGGAGAGGACCACGGATAGTGCAGAGATTAGGGACCCAACCTCTGGACCCACGCCGGGTAGTTTGCATCCCAGCTGAGCTGTGAATCTGCACGAAAGTTACTTTACACTTTAGGGGCCTAATTTCCTTCTCTGTAAAGTGGGATAATAGTGGTGTCATTTCATCGTGAGGACGAAATGAATCCATCTAGGTAAAGTATTTAGCACATGGTCATAACTATATAAAGTTAGCTGTTCTTTAATTCTGGCCGGCACTGCAGTGGGAGCTGACCCAGCGTGAATTTTCATGAGTAATCAATTCACTTATACTGAACGAGGAGCCATCATTTTACTTTTCCTTGTCACGTCACGGTGCTTTTCCGTGACATAATTGCCTGAGTTATAGTGTACTTCTAGTCATTTCTGGGGTCAATTTTGAGAGTAATTTAGTGTATTGATAATAAGACATCATCTCCCTGTGAGACAGTAACATTTACATTTATAATTTTGATGGTGTATATGAAGTTGTTACTTTGGTATGTGTGGTTTCAGTTTTGCGTCGAGTCATTTGACAATGTGAATCTCTCTTAAATTCTCTTAAAACCTTTTTAAAGGTAATGAGAGTTAATTCCTGGATGTCTAAGGTATTTATCTGACTTCAGCAAACCCAAAACACTTCACCTTAAAACTAGATTCATTGATTATTCAACTGCTTAATATTTGTTTGAGACGGTCTAAGTGCTAGGAAGTGTGCACAGATTTTGCATCCTATCCTTCGTATCTTTGTATTAATAGAACTAATGCATTGATTTCTGTAACACGGAAAGACACAGCACTGTACATCCCAAGTTTAGAGGAATCCCAGTTTGTAAAGCAGACACAAATCTACGTTGATGCTCCTAAAATATTGATCATTAATTAGAATGTGTGTTTGCATTTATGTGTGCCTATATCTGACTGTGTGTATAGCTGACTGGAAGTGACTTGATTTACAGATTTTTGCAACTATGTATTGTTAGGAACTGCCCTGCCTGGTTTCAGAAGCTGTAACTACCCCCCCCCCCAACACTGCACCCCATGGCTAAGGCTGAGTGAGCGACCTTCGGACCATAAACCACTAAGGAGACAAAGCTTATTTCCTCGGCAGGGGCACTGCTTCTGCCCCTTTTACTTCACCCTCCCTGTCCCCCAGTGCTTGATCAGTTAGCCAATGATGGGTAAGATTCCCCAAGGGGGGAATGACCTAAGATAGGCACAATCACTGGGAGCCCTCCAGGGAAGGACTTGGGGGGCTATAGCAAAGGGGGTGATGGACCCTCGCCCCTTGGCTTTGATGTAGCCTGAGTCCTCATTCTGTCTGTGAGAAGTCTCCTAATCTCTTGGCTGCCTTACTTCCCCTGCCCCACTTAAGCTTGAAACAATGACAGAGGGCGGTGCAGCCCTGTGCTGGAAAGGGTGGGCTCCCCAGGGTGATCAGGCCTAAGAAAAAATACATAAAATCTTGTGAAACCTGCTTTGCTGAGAATGTCCTCAATTAAATGATAAGGGTCCGAGCAGGAAATGAGTTTGTTTCCCAAAGTTTTATAGCCCTTTAGCTAATAGACCCTGACTCAGAATAAGCCCTTGTAGTTCTTTGTATGCTATCTAATGTTTGATCCTTACTGCCTGACAATGATTAATGAGCTTTACCTGTGTTCCTATGCAAATTGAACTCAATAAAAGCTTGTCAAGGCAAAGGTCGATGAGCTCTCCTTTTGAGAGAGTAGCCCTGCCATCCCTTTTCCTCCACAGGACTCGGTATTCCGTGTGCATTTATCTCGTCTCATCCATAACACTGTGCACACTGTGGGCCAGTGTCCACATCAGTACATAAAACCTAGTACTTTAACAAAATTCCTTTCCTTTGGTTTAATTTTCACTTACTTAATTGAAAAGGGAATTTTACTGTGCTTGTATTCTATAATACCTTTTTTATTTTAATAAACACGTTAAGGCGCTATTCTGGAAGCCAGTCAATTGAAGTCATAAAGGTCTGTGCAGTTTTCCCCTGAGTTCATTATGTGTGAACGCCGCCTGCCACGCTGAAATTAGGTGGAGTAGAGAGGTTTGGACAGAGGCCACGAGGCCACACCCCTGTCACCTTGTCAACTCATCTCCTTTCCGGCTTTCAAAACCCTGTGTGCATGTTGCCAAAGAAACAGAGTTTGGTCTAAATATTGAAAAAAATGGTGTAAAGTAAATAAGAATTAAATAATTTGAAACTAATTAAGTGCAGATAAAAGAAAAGTTGAGACTGCAGAGATACCATAAAATAGCTTCAATAAGTCAAGGTCCTACTCTATCCCATGAACACTGAGGACTTGTCACATCAATAGCTTGTGGACAACTGACTTTACTTACGGTCACCGAACAACATATAACATAGTATCTCGCTTGTTCTGTTCAATGCAAGAACATTTGTGTTCAGATTACTTTAAATTAATTAAACAATGATTTGAAGTTGCCAAATGCCACAGGAAAAAATTGAGTGTTGGATGTGTCCGTGAACTGGATTCATCATTCATGCAGAATATTCCGTGTCATCTTGTCTGTTTTGGCCCAAGGAGCTCTTCAGTTTAAAGCACATGCTTTTTATGAGAATTACTCCTTAAAGCAACAATACGGGACACTCAATCCATAATCTTCTATCACATTTTCCTCTCTTGATATCTTCAAATTGCTGATACTCTATGTATTTTTCCGAAATTACTCAAACAGCAAGCATAATACAATTCTGGTTGCTTTATGTCTTCAGTATCCCTTTTAAAATATTTATACTATTATGGTTTGGTCTCCTCCCTGTGATGTAGGGATACATTGCAAAAGAAGAACTGTGTGGTGAAAACTGCCTGATTTAACGAAGTGGGTAACGTAATTGCCACTTTTTTCCAGCATAATAATTCTAAAATATTTTTAAAAGGTGCATTTTTATTTATACTGCATAATTTTCTGTATGTATTTTGTGTATTCTAAAAATTATTCTAGTTTCAAAAACAAAGCTTTTAAGACGTGTGGCTTTCCTTAGAGAGGGCCTTTTCAAGGATGTCGTTGGTTTACGGTGAAAGAGCATAGGGAACACACCTGCGCCCCTGTTCACGTGGCATTTACTCAGTCAGTGTTTTCTGAGGACCTGCGATATTTTTGGCCCTTTGCTAGGTGTAGGATAAAATTTTTGAGCAACACAGAAATAGAGTCTTTTTACCTGAAGATTATAGTCAACCGATGGCTCTGCCCCCGCGTCCCTGCCCCCATCTGTTCTTGCATGGGGAGAAAGCAAAGCAACCTCTGTCAGGTAAAGGTGTGTGTTTTTATAACCCAATGGTCTGTTTATGACAGTACTGCCAAATATGTCATGTCAAACACACAGCAGTTGACTTCCATGACATCGGTCCTCCAGAATCACAGTCCAGATTTACGTAGTCAACAGACACTTAGTAACAAACACTTAGAATATATGAATTCAGTACATGAAACGTTTTACTTGTCACACACGTAGTGTTGTGCACTTCCTAGCAATGCTCAGGAAACATCTATGGAATTAACGAGTGGGTAATTAAGTGCATGTATCGCCATCTTGAGATGCAGAACTAACGCCCATGCTCAAGGTTGCACCCTTGTGGGTGAAATAGACAAATGAACAGGTGGTTGTTGCTCTCGATAATCAGTGCAATGATAGAGGGAGGCCGAGAATGTCACCAGTGCTCCTAGAGAGGTCATCTCATGGACCCTCCGAGGGTCAGAGGAAGCTTCCTGGAGGTCGAGGTTGCATTGAAGGAGCTGGAGGAGTTGGATCGGGGAGAGAGGGCTTTGCGTAGTTAGCTGTGGAGCATGCACTGGAACATGGGTGCAGGGCTGCGACAGGACTGTGTAACAAAGTTCTGTGACAATGAAAAGGATTCAAGTCTGTACTGTCCAGTGCTGTAGCCACTGCCTGGGTGGCTTGAGAGCACTTGGAATGTGGCAGGTATGACTGGGGCTGAAGTTTTAATTAGAATTTAAAGAGCCAAACATGACTAGTGAGTACTGTGTGGGACGGCATTGGGCTGGAGGTTGGCGGGCTAGGAAGGTGAGGAACCCATCGGGAAGCCCGGGCAGGAAGCCCGCCACAGAGTGTCTCAGTGACACAGGGGGTGAGGCGGGAGAGCTGGGGTGAGTCCGAGGTGATTCACTATCTCTGAGACAAAGAAGAAAAGAAAGAGCAAGAGCAGACCTGGGTGAATGCTGATGTTTGAGGGGCCATCTGGGAAGACATACCCAGTGAAGGAGGTCGTTAGGTAGGTGATATCGAAGGACGCTCAGAAATGCTCCTCTTCTAAAGGCTGAAGGTCTGAAAGTGCCAAAAGCCCCAGCGCAGTGAGCAAATGACTAAGGCCGGTCCAGTGGGTCGGGGTCTTCATGTCAGAGGGAACTAGAAAAACAGTTTCGTGAGAGATATACAATCTGTGGGTTCCGTGGCAGAGAAATAAGCCCTTGGTAAAGGCAGATAAATGTGGGCTATGTCTTCTAATTTAAACTTTTAGTTGTACATTAAAGTAATTAAATAACTACGATGACTCCGTCACTGCTCTGTGCAAACACCTCTCAAACCAACTCATGTATTAGCCTGATTAACCTACTGCAATGCACTGGCTTTTAATCAGAAGTCTGAGAGAACCGCCAGGAAATACTCCTGTTAAGAAGCCTTGTTTTTCTTTAAAGGGGATATTTCTGCTGTTTTGTGGGAGCCGACAGCTCCCCGAGCGGGCCTCCTGGTGCTTCCTGAGAGTCTCTGATTTTGCAGAGCTGGGTGAGAGGCGTAAGTGCTCAGTAACACAGTGGCTAACGGATCTGGGCATGTCACTCCGAACGCTCACCCCAAGGCCCAGGCTGGCCGGGAGGGTGACCCTACTTCGGAGCATGGCTGGAGAAGCTGACCTGAAGGCTCTGTTTCTGCTCTGGCACCCCACAGCGTTTCCCCCGAAACCCTCCCCGTGGGCCTGGCCGACTGCGCTGCAGGTCCTCAGCGGAGGAAAGGTGCCGTGTGCTTTCGGAAGAGCTGTCACACTGTCACAGTCAAGGGCGAAGGGAAGACAATCAGATGTGGCCGGGCTCTCGAGAGAAGCATCAGTGAAGCTGGGACATTGGTCAAATATTTATTAGCCTGTAATGCCCAGGTTGTGGTGTCTGACTGTCATTTCCCGGTAAAGGGAGAAGGCCTTTGAGAACTGAACTGCCCGATTCCAGGTCCGGTGCATGAAATGAGCCTGGAACAGCTGTCACACTGGAAATCGAGGTACCACATATTGCTGTTTATGACGCACACCCATGTTTTTGCACATTTTACACGCAACCATTACACCCGTTATCATACCCATGGTCTGTAATCATCATCACCATGTATGATGCACATCCTTATTGTCTCCCTCAAAACTGTGGGCGAAGTGTGTGCATGATACACGGCCAAATACGGTAGCTATGAAACACCACCAGGGTCCCGATGGGCAGGGCTGTGCTGACTGGACTTGACCACCAGGAAGGGTTGTGCTTGCTCTGAACTGAAGCACATCAGGTGCGTTTTTTTGGTGAAAAAATGGTTGGCTGATGAACAACAGTGTGTCTTTCATGGAACTCTTCAGCGTCAAGGAAGAAGGAGTGACAGAGTAGGGTGTTCCTGTTCTTGCAACCCCCTGATGACTCCACGCAAAGATGGTCATGGCTGCCAACCCTGGGAAAGGAAAACAGCCACTGGGCCCCAAAAAGCCACTACCTATGCAGCGTTATTGCCCGAAAGTCAGACCTCGGTCTATTGTCATCTATCAGTTTGCCAGAAACACGGACAGGAGAGAGATGTGTGAAATAATACTGCAGTAATGCAAGGACCAGAGGTGGGGCTGGGGAAACTCCTACAGAACAAACCCTCTGACTCAAGAAATAAATTGTGAATGAGCAAAGAAAGAAAGAAAGAAAGAAAGAAAGAAAGAAAGAAAGAAAGAATACTACAGATTGAAAGTAGGCATATCAGATTATGACTGTTATTTGGATCTTAAACAAACTGAAAAGTTAATTTTTTGCATTTGAAAAAATTTGAACACTGTGTGCATATGCAGTGTCAGAGGATAGTATGGATTTAGTTAATGATAATTTTAGGAGAACAATAATTTTGCAGTTATTTTTGAGATTTTGTCTTTTAGAAATGCAGCTGTAACATTGAAGGTTGAAATGATATGGAGTCCAAAATTATGTTAAAAATAATCCGGGGAAGAGGCAAAGTCAATGAGGGTGTATTTTGTGAGGTGGTGGAACTCGACGCCCTGCCCAGCCAGGGCCCTCAGAGGCCGCACTCGGAGAAATCGGGCCCGTGGTCGGCGAGTCCAGGCGAATGTGACTGCAGGAGAGCCGTGCGTCCACACTTCCCTCTGGATGTGTAACCCGTCCTTTCTGTTCCGGTCTGTCTAACGAGAGCCCCTCCTTTGTGTGGAGTTTGAGTTCGGTCCCATGTGGTACTAGAAACCAATAATTTTTTTGCTCCTGAATTTTCCTGCGACTTGGATGTTGATCTTTATTTTCATTCATGTTATTTTATAAGTAATGCAAACATGATTCAACTTTGAACTTATTCTAATTTGTCAGATGTCATTGGTTTTTGGGGCCAACATTGTCCATTTCCAAACTTCTCTCTCAAACTCTCGCTGACTTCCACACTCCTTGGTAACCAGCGTCTCTCACGTGGGGAACACTGGGGCCATTTCTACACCACCTGGCAAACGGACACCTCTGCAACTCACAGTCACCAAGCTCAGCTGACCCTTCACGATTGCCTGGCTTTCCTCCCTTCTCCTCTGGTTGGCTTGCTGCCCCCAGCCCTGCACACCCCTTCCCGCAAACAGCCATTTCAGCAGGGATGAGCTCTCTTCCAGGCTCCATCCCTCCCTCCTTCACCCTGAGCCTCAGCGGTTGACTACTCTTGCTACTAAAGCATGAAAATAGAAAGTATGAAACAGGAACTCCATCAGCATTCCTGTAAATAAATAGGAATATTTTCCACCCATCAATACCCCCATACCCATCCACCGGTAAATAATGGAAGCCAATATCTCCTCTAGGAACTACTCCATTCATGCTTTTTGAACGAACTTACCCGATTGATTATCTTTATTCCATATTTTCAGCATTTCTCTCTCTACTTGGTCTTCCCATCAGTATTGAAATATGCTCCAGTCTCTGCCATTTTAAAAAGAGAACAAAACAAAATAACTCTGGAAGTCATAGGATCACAGTATGTCCATCCAATCAGAGCCAAACCCTGAAAGAAACGGCTGGATACACCGACTCCTTTTCTCCACTTCCCACTGGCTCTTCAGTGTCGACTGTGCTGGCTCTGCCCCTCTGCTCGGCGGGCTCTGCGGGAGGGCCAACTGTGCCGTGATCTGTGAGGCCGGGGGTGGGGGGCTTTCATTCATGGCTGGTGCAGCTCTTCGGTCATCCTCAGCCTGGCTGACACCCCCTCCTCCCTTCTGGTGCTCTCCTCCCTGGGCTCCTGGAACCCTGCTCTCTCTCCATTCCTGCTACCGCCTCCCCCAAACCCGTGCTCTCTCCATTACCTGGTTGTCTTCTGTCCCTTCTTTAAGCCTCGACGCCACTCCTTTCTGTTATTTTACCTGATGTTATTTTTACCTGACGTTCACAATGCTGAATCACAAAACACTCTCACACGTGTGAACTGTCCATGGAGCATTCAATCACGTTTGGGCTGAAGACACTGAGGCACCGTATTGCCACGTGACTCAGCGGAGCCTTGGTTTTGATGAAAGAGCTGGGATTCCAATCTGTAAGCTTTCATCTCCTCAGTGCCTCAGCTACTGGTATCCAGAGTATTCCCTACTTTATTCTCCTGCTGAGACTCTTGTTCCAAGTTCTGCTGGGTCTGTATTTTCAGTACATACATAGCATTTCCCAGGGGGTCTTAGAAGCAACTCAGCCGCAGTGTCCTGGAGCTGAGCACATGCTTTCCCCGCGTGCTGCAGACCCTCTGAATGTTTCCCTCTATTCATCGTCCTGTGAAATTGTCTTAATTAGTTAAAAATAGCTTGCCTCAGATTCATGCATATGTAGTAATTATTACATTCTTATAAAAACCCCAGGAAATGGCTACAAAAGTAGAAATTGAACTTTTTTCTGTTAAAACAGAACAAAATATGTCCTTCAACTCTGGCTGTCCTTATGTTTCATTGGAACGCAAGGTGGTAGGAATTTCATTTTAGTCCAATCAAATGTGATATGACACGTTGCATCAGCTAATATTAACCATAGAAGACTATATTCTTATTATCTATGGAATTCATCAAGAAGGTAAACCTTATTTTCAGGATTGATTTCTTCCATCAGTCACCAGAGAGAGTCAGATGTTACATTAATTTCCCTCTACCTCTGAGGAGGATGCCAAAACAAACAAACACAGGGGGTAAAGGAGGTGGTTGGGGCGGTTATACTTGTCCCCTTAGAACATGTGTCAGGGTCAAGTTGCATTCCTTTGTCTCCAACTAACTGGGGTCAGCTGAAAGTAAGCTCTTGCTTTTTAAGGAGCCCAAAAGTAGGGATGTGAGGTAAGCACTTACGCTGATGAGGCTTCTAAAGTGCTTGGGTGTGGAAGGGTGTCAAATTCATTACACAGTTTACTTCAGCTCGAAGGCGCACTGGGTAAGATGCAATGAGAGTGACGTGGCACTGAGGAGATGAAAGCTTACAGATTGGAATCCCAGCTCTTTCATCAAAACCAAGGCTCCGCTGAGTCACGTGGCAATACGGTGCCTCAGTGTCTTCAGCCCAAACGTGATTGAATGCTCCATGGACAGTTCACACGTGTGAGAGTGTTTTGTGATTCAGCATTGTGAACGTACAGGCAATGGCTCTTTTCAAAAAATCCTCCGATTTCCAGACCTCTAAACAATCAAACTCAGCCCCAGCCTGGCGGGCCCGCGCAGCCCACCCCCACCCAGGCACACCCACAAAGCGGACCTGCGCCTTTTACAACTGTCCCACGGGGACAATGTCTCAAGTCTTATCCCAAGGCCCGTGGTTATTTTGATTTGTCATTACTTTCACATTTTGCTTCTTATCATCTCACTTATTATAAGGATGTAAGACATCCTCCGTGAGATGCTTAGGAAAGAACCTGCTTATGTTTCCCCAGTGACTATTTTCTAGATGCATAAAACCTCCTATGGGACAGTTGTCATTAATCAGTGTACTTTACAGACACGATGACAGCCCACTTTAGTCCCTCCTTACATCAGAGGCCATTTGCTTAGTCTGTTCTAGTGATTTCTCCCATCTCATCCCTCAGCCTCTTCCCTTCCTCCCCCTTCTCCTCCCACGGGGAAGGCGAGCTGGGCAGGGCTTTGGGGCCCTCTCCCCAGAGCCGCCAGTGGAAGACCCTTCCAGCCCTTCCCTTTCCCTGGGATAGGGCCTGTCAGTCATCAGGTCCAGCCTGCCACACCCTTATCTGGCTTTCCATAGCATAGCTGGTGGTAATAATTTGCTCTCAATCTGCTGCTTTTTGTCCCCTGGTTAAGAATCCTGGCAGAGAGTGCCAAGAGTAATTAAGCTTCTTCCAGTGTCAGCAGACACACCTGGAACTATCCCGAGGCTGGAGCGACCTGGCCTTCCACCACCTCCCCTGGGTGGCTCTCTGTTCCTGGGCCCGAGTTCTGCTGACTTTCAATGTATAAATCTGTTTAATGGGAAAAATAACCGCATTTTGCTCATCTGCTCACATATTCCTTTTTTTGAGACCAAATACTTTAAACTACTAAACATGCAGAAAATGTCTTTTTGCTGCCAAAGTGAAATATTTCTATTTTGGCATCATCTTCTCGCCTAATAAAAGCACAGCCTCCTCATTCCCTCGTTCGCTGTGGGGAAGTGTAGCATCAGTGAGTCACGGCCATCTCACCTGCTGTCAGAGGCAGGTCCCCGAGTCTGGGCTGCGGGGTTCTCTCCACACCATTTATTGTCCTTCCGCATTCCGTGCCTGCGTCCCTTTGGCAGTGAATAGCTTGTTCTTTGTATCTATGAATCTTTTTCTATTTAGTTCATTCACTTATTTTATTTTATTTTATTTTATTTTATTTTATTTTATTTTATTTTATTTTATTTTATTTTATTTTATTTTATTTTAATGGCACGGTTTCATTCAACTTTACTGCTCAGGAACACGCCACTGCCTGTGTGCACATGCCCCCTTTGTCCATCCTTCCATGGTGGGCGTCTGGGTTGCTTCGAGATCGGGGCTGTCCTAGCAACGCTGCCGCAATCATAAGGGTATGTATGTCTTCTTGAGTTAGCGTTTTGGATTTCTTCTGATAAATACCCAGAAGTGAGGTTGCTGGATTGTAAGACAGCTGCATTTCTAACGTTCTGAGGAACCTCCACGCTGTCTTCCAGAGCGGCTGCACTAACTGACACTCCCACCCACAAGGCGCAAGGGTCCCCTTCCCACATCCTCGCCAGCACTTGCTGTTTGCTGATGTGCTGCTGCCAGCCGTTCTGACAGGTGCGAGGTGATAACCATTGTGGCTTGGATTTGCATTTCCCTCGTGATTAGTGCTGTGTAGCGAATAGATGCTACAGGGTTCTTTTAAACACAGATGGCTAATAAATATGTATAGTTCAAACTTACTTTTAAACAATGAAAACTAAGTATAAGAAATACATTTTACTGACAAAATGTTGAAAATTAACAAGAATATTAATAACAATGCCAAAGGGACCGCTTACACTCCTGGTAGGCTTATAACTTCACACGAACATTCTGAAGACAATTTTTAAGGATTTACAAAGACTTCTACCGATTGACTCAGCATTTCTACTCCTAGGGAGCTGCCCCACGGAGCAGCCAAGGACGCCCACACAGCGGAGCAGCTGCAAATAAAGCACTACAGTCCTCTCCTGACAGATAAAGATGGGGACGGTCCCGTCCTCGACCACGGGTCGGGGGTCCAGGAAACCATGGTGTGGTTGCACGGTGTGCCTGTTGAAAACCAGGGGTTGAAATGTTGCCTCTGACTGGGCAACACAGTCCCAATAACGGTTCAATGGAGAGCAGAGCCCTTCAACAGCAGGGGCGCGGTGTTCTCTGGGGGTGGGTGTGGGTGGGTGATGAATGACTCCCTCTTCCTTCTCCTGCATTTATTAACTTTGTATATCTCCATTTTACTCTTCAGACAATAAACACGTGGTAGGTTTTTAGAATCAAATGCTTAAAAATAAACAATGTCTTTATATGACCCACAAAGGAAACCTGCGCTCCCTATCTTCCCTCTCTGGGTGCCCCCCACCACAGCAGCCTCTGCAGGAGCACCCAGTGGAGGAGATCAGGTCACGGTGGTGCGTCTGTTGCCATCGTTACTTTAAAAGAATACAAACCATGGATCACCCTACTCTTATAGGCAGAAGTCAAGAAACGGAAAGGGGGACATGAGAATGCGCTATGATGTCAAATTAGGGAGAATCGTTTTCCCTTATATTCATTGGGGAAATTACTAACATGCCAAATACTTTCCAAAGCTGAATTTGTGTTAACAATGCAAATAAATGACAGCCACTGAGTAATTTAATAGGAAAATCTCATGAAGATTAACACCTTAGCAAGGTCGTTGTGGATTTTTTTCTCACTCAACAGCTCAAAATGTTGAAATAGGCATTTGAGTAACAAAGCTTTATCCTTTTACTATATTTAAATTTCATTAAATTATGTAAAGCCACTTACAGTCTTGGCATCAAACTTGCTGAATCATTTTTTTCTTTTGGCTGAATCTGGGCAGTGTGTGAAATTTCTCTTTAACTCCGTTTCGGTAACATTGTTAGAGGAGTTTTTTCAGATACTGTACTTTGTTTATACACTTCATCCTGGTTCTCTTCTCCCAAGTAAACAACCTGAGTCCGAACGTTCGACCTGACTTCTGAGTCCAGATGAAGCCTATTGTCCTGCTTGGGTCCACGGGGCATTTTCAGAAGGTTGAAAGAACCACATTCTTAATTGTCCATGATATCCTTTGAATCAATTTCCAACAGTGGCCGTACAATTCTTTAACGACTTTTCAGAACATTCCAACAAAGTCCAATTTCTAAATTTAGGAAAGCTTTATTTCTGCGAAGTAAACAGCAAATAGAAAGGGTGGCTATTGTAGGTGTGGAACTAGAATCCACGTGTCTTTTCTAGTGCACACATCTAAAAATGTCAGCTCACTGATGCCCAGATCGCTTTGAGTGAGGTGTCACTTGCTCCTCATCACAGATACATCAAGGGCAGCCTTGGGTCCGAGGAAAGCCGGTCAATGACAAGCCCCTAGAGGAAGCTAGCTTGCCCTCTCTCCCCAGATCCAGTTCTCTTTCGCCCCAACAGGGTGGCTTTAAGCCTGTGGATTCAGGGTTCTCTAGCTGGATGTAAATTCCTATTGGCCTTAATTAGAAAAACTTACCCTCCCCAAATCTGTGAAGAAATGTGGCCACCTGGGCTGTAAGGTGTGTTTGAGTTTTCAGCATCTCTCAGCTAAATGAGAGACCTGACTGGGAACACGGTGACTCCAGGACAGTGGATGAATTTGTCCACACCTCTGGGGAATTCAGTCATGAATCCCTGAATGATTTTTATTTGCTGAACGTATTATTTTCTTTTGGTGGTTTAAATTACTATAATACTGAAAATAATTTATTTACTGATCAGTCTAGTTGTATCTTAACACAGTTAACAAGTTCAAGTTCTTACGTTAGTCTTAGCTGAATGACCCACGCTTTAGACACAGTCTAGCGAGACTCGTGTGTCCAGAAAGACCGCTAAGCAAATACAGGACTCATGGTCCCGCTGACGGAGCTGTTATGAAGCCAAAGCATTTATAAGTTTTTGTAACAAACTGGGCCATAATTATGATGCCAGTTTGTCAATTCTATCATAATTTATTGATATGTTCAGTTCACTTTGTTGACCGCCTACAGCTAATCAGTTTGAGTCTGTGGCATGTGCAAAAACATCGTTTTCTATATAGTTGTGGTTTCCTGCACATGTGGCATATATTTCTCTCTTTGCTGCCCGTGTAGGTGGGGTTCTATCCATTCTAATAAGCCATGTCTCCTGTTCCGTGAGCTTCCCTCAGGCAACAGTTTCACGCCAACTTTCTATTTTTGAAGAAGGGGTCTGGTCTTACAGAATGAAGGGATTGAAAACTCTAAAGTGCAATGCCAGGGTATCTTTTAAAAGATCCCTAAAGAACTGCACTGTTTGCTGCTGACACCTGGAACTTTTGAGGACTCCATGTTGACCTTGAGTAGTTCCATCGGTACAGGTAGGTTAGGGAAAGCAGACTCCCTCAAGTTCAAGTGCCCTTGGCAATGGAAAGTAGGGTTAGGTGCTTACCTCTGATTACCAAATCCTTTGCTTTCTAAATCTGAGATCTTAGACAAACCCCTTAACACTCACTCAGCATCTCAAGTCACTCAGCTATAAATCCATAGATTTAGAAAGAGAAAAAAGGAGTGCAAACCCGAACTCACAGGGTTGTCATGAGGATTAAATGGCTCCAGACACCTGCAGTGATCCCAGGAACACAGTGTTCCCTTTATACTTGGTAGTTATTATGATTGGTATTATTAGGTGACCGCACATACCATATGACTTATTTCTCCTAAGGACACTGTAAGATGTTCGTCTCATTTACAGATGAGGAAATTAATCATCAGAAGTGCAAATCACCCTAACTCACTCAGGTTAGGTCGCCAAGCTGAGATTCGTTAAGCCCTTGAACAAGGTGGGTCCGTCTTGAATATCCTCCTCTGATTCCCGCAGCGTTTCAATGACACGCCCAGCGCAGCTGTAATTACTTGTGATGCATTGCCCCTGCCTGGCAGACTGCACGTTTCACAAGCACAGGACGCCCGTCTGTCCTGTTCAGTGTTCCCGGAACTCTTTGCTAAGAGCACGGTTTCTCAATAAACACACATTGAGTGGGTGGAGGACCTGCTGTCTCCCAACTCTCCCTCTTTTTTCAGGGAACACATATTTTATCTGCTTTAACTATGACCAAAAGCGACAGAGCCAATATATTGGTTTAATACAATGCAGACTCCACCGTCTTCTTTTCTGCTTAATAGACTTCCTGTGTCAGTTGTGGTGCTCAAAATGCCCCTCTGAACATACTCTGTTATAACATTTCTCTTCAAATGGTACCGGGCAGATACCTGTCATCTCATGTAATACAACTTTACTTTTCATTATGGTCTCTCAGAGGCTTATGTGTTTATTCCTTTCCTTGCCTTAAACCCTCAAAACCTGCCATCTCTCCCAAGGTACACCTTGGAGGAGCCTAGTGTTTTGACCATTTTCCAAACAACTCAGCCTGGTAGGTGTTTTACAGTGACAAAGTCCGACGTTCCGTAAGCGGGGAGGACACTGTGGGTCAGAGCCACCTCGTGGAGATCCACGACGCCCTTGTCACACTAAATGTGCTTTGAAACTCTGTGTGGATGGACCTTTGTAACTTAGTTTATTCCAAGATTTCCAAAGTTTACTTGAAAATATACTTTTCCCCCCTACAGTATAGGTATTAATTCCCAGGTCCCATTTGGGGGATGAATGGTCTATAGAGAAAGGTCTTAATGAAAATCTTGGCTTCCTTGGGTATAACCTGAAGTAAGTAATCAACCTCAATCAATCTCAGTTTCCTTGTCTGTACCAGGAAGGTGACCCTGCTCAGCCAGTAAGACCCTCAGAAGGAGCCAGTGGCATCGCTCATGGTTGGCATGCAGAACGCACTTGCGAAGGCCAGCTCTCTGCCCCCAGCAGAGTGGCTGTGGGGTGGGGACTCTCCACTCACAGATGGGAAAGGGGGAGGACCCGCTGAACCCTGACGAAGCCAGAACTTGACTAAGTCAGACACCCACTGCTGTTGTCCTCCAAGTGTCCTTTGCTCCAGTAAATCCACCCATCTGTCTTACTACATCCCTCCAGTGGGGGGACTGCAGGACCTGTCCTGCGGTGCGCTGTGACCGAGCCATCCTGTCATCACGCCTCCTGTTCCCTCACATGCCAGTTTGATTTCACTTCCAAAAGTTGCTTTTCTTCCAATTTTGCTAATAAACTACAAACTTCTTCTGTGACTTTAAGGACAAACTAATCGGTGTGTGTTATTTCCCCATCTTATTTCTGTAGTCTTCCAATGCTGTTTTAACTCAGATGAAACAGGGGCACAGTAAAGAAGAAAATTACAGGTAGATCACAGCTATTGATTACTCTTCAGAAAAATAATATTGGTGCGAACAAAGTCCCAAGTCGATTTAGGTAAGGTTTGTCATGGGAAAGGGTCGTTGGTTTTAAAGTCGAGTTTCAGGTTCAAATGAAAAAGCACAGGCAGCGCTCAGTGGGGATGGGAAACCCAAGAGCGCCGGGTGGTCTTGCAGTGCGGGAGTGGGAAAGGAATCCAGGAGGACGGCGACTTATGTGGGCCTCAGGGACAGGCCTGTAGGGATGGAGAGTAGATGGAAATCTTTGATCATTAGCAGGAAAAAAGTATATTGTGTACAGAGAAAATTCCAGTCACCTTAAGAAGGACACTTTCTATTAACACTAAATTCCATTTTAACTCTATAATCTCAAATTCCACGTAAAGTGAGTTGCTGCTAAGTCATTTAATCTGCAATTAACTGGCCTTTATCTTCTTTTATTAGAAATTACAGATTCTTGCTTAATATGCCAACCTACTAAATTTATCACTGTATGGAATAAAGTGCAATTTAAGCATTTAAAGGGAACAATATCAGCCAAGTGCTGATAATGGACTAAAGCGTTTACTCATAAGAAATGTCAGCAGAAACGCAATGTGTTGACCGAGAGGACGAAAGCCTGCAGTGAAGCGAGAATTACCCAAGACACGCTGCCCGCGTGACTCCACGAACGTCGAAGCCTCTGTGGCAAGCAGAGGGAGCCTTTACTTCCCCCGTTTCCCTCCTAATGCTTCTGCCTGCTCTTGTCTGAAGAATAAGAGACTTTCTATTTTGGGAAAATATGAAGCCTAACTTTAGCACAGTATGGAGTTGTAAATTTCTTAATGTTAAACAATCCTGAGATCAATCCTACTTGCTTAATCATGTATTATAATATTGGAGTTAAGTCGTCAGTATTTAATTGGGTGAATTTTGCACCTAATATCTAAGTTAGACATCTTATAGAATGAGTTGGGCAGTTTTGCTCTTCTTTCAAAGGTGTTATGGACTGGAGGTTTGTGTGTCCTCAGAATTCATTTGTTCAGGCCCCACCCCAGCGAGGCCGTTTTGGAGTTGGGGTCTCTAAGGAAGTGACTGAGGTGAAAGGAGGTCACGAGGGTGGGGCCCTGATCAGACAGGATTAGTGTCCTTGCCAGGAGAGCACCAGAGCGAGCGCTTGCTGTGGGCTCTCTCTCCCTCTCCCCACCCCTCTCTCTTTCTGTCTCTCTGTCTCTGTCCCTCTCCTCACACACCCAGGAAAAGCCACGTGAGGACACAGTAAGGAGGCTGTGTCTACCAGCCGTAAAGAGCGCCCCTGCCAGAAATTCAACCAGCTGGACCCTGGTCTCAGACTTCCAGGCTCCCTGACTGAGGGAATACTCTTCTGCTGTCGAAGCTGCCAGTCTGCGGCATTTGTCACCGCAGCGTGAGCAGGCTAAGACAACATGTTTGGAATATTCTAGATAACGTAAGAAATGTTTCTTCCATAAAGATTTGTTAGACTTGATAGAGGAAATGAATTTGTCAGGTTTTTAAGGGGAATTTATAAAAATGGAAAATTATGTTTTCAATTTGTTTTATGAGAATTGGTCTAATCAAGTTTTCTAGCTTGAGACCATTTTTATAACATTCTTCTAGAAAAATCATCAAGTTGCTTTTTAAATTTTATTTTATTTAATGTATTTATTTTTATTTTAATTGTTGTTCAAGTAGTTTTCTGTCTTTTACCCCCATCCTAGCCCATCCCCCCATCCCTCCCCACCTCCCTCCCATTTCCACCCCCACCTTGTTATTGTCTATGTGTCTTTTAACTTTGTTCCTGTAAACCCTTCCCCTTTCCCCTGAAATTCCCTCCCCTCTGCCCTCTGGTCACTGTCAGCCTGTTCTCATTTTCAGTGTCTTTGGTTATATTTTGCTTGTTTGTTTGTTTTGTTGATCAGGTTCCCATTAAAGGTGAGATCATATCATATTTGTCTTTTATTGCCTGGCTAATTTCGCTTAGCATAATGCTTTCCAGTTCCATCCATGCTGTTACAAAGGGTAGGAGTGCCTTCTTTCTTTCTGCTGCATAGAATTCCATTGTGTAAATGTACCACAGTTTTTTGACCCATTCATTTACTGATGGGCATCTAGGTTGCTTCCAGCACTTGGCTATTGTAAATTGTGCTGCTATGAATGTTGGGGTGCAAAGGTCCTTTTGTATTGGTGTTTCAGGGTTCTTAAGATATAGTCCTAACAGTGGAATAGCTGGCAGTTCACTTCTCAATGGAAATGCTCCAAGCCAGAAGAGAATGGCAAGAAATATTCCAAGTAATGAGAACCAGAGGTCTGCAACCAAGGCTACTTTACCCAGCAAGGCTCTCAGTCAAGATAGAAGTCCAAATAAGGAGCTTCCCAGACAAAAGAAGTCTAAAAGAACACACCTCCACCAAACCAGCTCTGCAAGAGATGCTTTTTAAATTTTTGATAAAAAGCCTTTTTTCTTTTACAAAAACTTCTTTGCATTTTGGCCCTGGCTTCTTTTCACCATTCTAAAGTTTAGTCATTCTTTCTCCCACTTTCCACTCAGAGTTAATCAGCATCTATCGTATTGGTTGTTTTGAAGACCGGTTTTGGTGAACACTGATATTTTTAAAATTTTTATTACTTCAAATCGTAATCTTTCATAGCTGCATTCTCCTTTATAGCTAATTATTTTTGGTTTACATTATGAAGGAAATTCAGGACTGGATGACTAACGACTTTATTTTCAGTGTTTCTTGTTTGCTAGAAAAAGCGCATTTGAGGTGGTCGCTGCCCTCCTCTGACTGTACCGCCTGGGTTTGCACCACTGTTGTCCTCATGACGCTCTAACACCCAGGGGTCGTTTCCCAAGCTGTCGTCAGACCCCCTCGCTGTCTGCGCACATGGCGGTCACAGATTATGAACTATGAACGTGGCTGATTCAATTTCCACTGTTGGGGATTTAACTTTTTTCATGGCCTAATAAGTGCTTACTTTGCTTACACATCTGTAAATATTTGAAAACTATGAGCATTTCGAGGTTAGAGTGTATAACTTTGTGGTTAGCTTATCTATTAAACCTAAGTTAAGTAGGTTATCTAAGCCTGCTTTTCCCTATTTCTTCTAGTTTCTATGTTGATTTTTTGAGAAGGGTTTGTTAAAATTTTGTATTGTAAGCATGAAGATAATTATTTCTAACGTTTTGTGTGTGTATCTCAAACCCATTCGTTTGTCGCCAGCACGGGAGGGTCGTACCTCTTCGGCCAACGTGCCGCCTGCCAGTCGGATATGCCTGCTCTGTATGTTGGAGACCTGGGCACTGGTTTATTAAATTCTCTTTGTTGAAATAGGAATTAATATTATTTTCCTTATTAAACCTTGACTCAAACAAGCCCCTTAACCAAAAATGGGTTTGTTTATCAGACGTAAGGAGTCCAGTGAAAATCCAAGCAGAGCCACATCTGTGCCACTGAGGAAGATGGGGAGATGACCGTCAGCCGTGTCTGCATAATTTTACACTTTAGTTTTTGCTTGCCGGTGCATGCGCTGCTCTTGTGTGTACATTTATCCATTGGGTAGTTTGCATCTTAGAGGACTTTGATATTATTTGTTAATTATTATATGTAAACTGGAGTTTGTTTTTTACTCTGTCTGGTGTTTTCTATTGCCACACATTTCTTTCTCTTTGCGTCCCACCCCCTGCTCACCGCTGACTTTATGAAAGCTTCCCTTGTGTCCAGTTCTTTCTTCTGTCTCCTGGTTACCAACCAGCAACCTCTCTCCCTTCAGCTTTAAACATAAAGCTTAATTAGATTCCTGCATCCGTGAATGGTAGAATGGCTGATGGCTAAAACTGTGGATATGGAATTTCTCTTTCTCATGGTGATTGTAAGTAGCTCATTATAGAAATACCCTTAATTTATTGATGAGATCGCATTTCCTGTGGTATTTGTGTCTTCATTCTGTTCCCCCTTTCACTGTGCAGGGATGCTTTTTTGTTTAAGTAAGAGAAATATCTAACTTGGAGGATTTTAATAAAATCAGGCTTTCTTTATCTCAAAGCCTGGTGTCTTCTGCAGAGGTTACATAATAGTTCAATGATGCTGACTGAGGATCTCTGTGATTGTCTTGGCCTTTCCTTATGGTGGCAAAATGGCTGCTGTTTGTCTGCCATCATATCCACATTCTAGATGAGAAGAAAAGACCAACCATGGGGGTGTTTCTTTTATCAGGAAGACAATAATTTTCCCAAAAGTACCTTGGAAGTTCCATTTTCTTGCTTCTTCATCGTCACCCTCAGCTGCAACAATGGGACTGTCACCGGGGGGCAGTCGGCAGCTTTCACAGACGAATTAAGGGTATCTATTATCAGAGAAAAGGGGGGAAGTGGGTCTTTGATGGGTATTTAATTGTATGTGTTGCACTTCATATCTTCAGAAATTAGATTCTGGGCTGACATTTTGATTAGAATGTCTGTGAGATTTCCAGTGCTACTCTCTATTTATGCAATTTTTTACCTTTTCTGCCATTTCGTCAGGATTGGGGGTGGTGCAGTGTTTCTGTTTGAAAGTGGAAGTCTCTGTGTCTTATTCTAATTTCCCACCTTCACTCTGTTTTGCGCTCCATTTTCATTTTATAATTGCTCTTGAATTCATTTTCTTAATAAGAAATGTAATCGAGCCAGCCCCTGTCTCACAGGACTTTTCAGGAGGGGATAAAGGTCCTTCAACCTCTCTGCCTGCCGCTGTCCCCTCTGTTTCTTGGGCTGGAGTCCTGCTTCCCAGAGACACCAGGCTTTCTCCAGCTGGGGCCCCTGCCCACGCTGGGTCCCTTGAGTAGAATACACTTCCCTTCCTGCCCCGCTGAAAATCCCCATCCCTCCTGCCGGAGCAGCTCAAGGTCCTTCCTCTGCGGATACTTCTTCAGCTCGTCAGACGTCGGGGTTGCTGCTCCTCGGGCGGCCACAGTGCCCCGGGCGTCCCCGCTGGAGGTCAGTCTTGGCCCCCCAGTGGGCACGAAGGGCTCGGAGCAGTGTCTTCAGCTGTGTGTCCCCAGAACTTAGCAAGTGTCTGTGACAGGGCGAGAATGCAAACAGTGGGCTAGATGAGTAAACAAATGAGCGAATTAAAACACTTTAAGGAGAAAAGCAATTTTCCTAGACTAAGGAAGAATATTTAAAAAAACAACAACAACACACATTTAAAAAAAATAATGTGTTTGGAAGTCTTACCCTGTTCAGCAGCACCTGCTTCAAGAGCTGATCTCTTAGCACAGTTTTGAGAGCAGTTGTGAAAACTCATCTAATCTCTCTCTCTCTCTCTCTCACACACACACACACACACACACCACACACACATTGACACAAACTCAGGCAGAACCATGCCTAAATTCTCTCACACCTATACTTCTTAATTCTAAGTTTCTATTTTTACAACAGCTTATATATTGGCCTTAAAACATTATTTATGACTGGCATGGAATTAAAGAATAATAAATCCTTTAGTACCTGCTTTTGTAAGACGGGCCTTCTTAAATAAATGTGTCCTCAAAGATAAAAATGCGGAGAACTGTGGGCAGCGACGTGGCTGTGGGCGTGCACTGTGGGGTGCCAAGGAATGGGAAGACGTATTAAAAATGTGAAGATTAGCCGGACTCCAAAATTTGCTCTTTTTCTCCCTCTGTTTTTTCTCTTTGTCTTGAAGATATTTGTATATATTATAAAATGACAGGGGCCTACTGCTCCCAAACTTCCAAGTCTGGGAAGAAATTGCATAAAATGTTGTCGTATCCCCTCCGAGCATTCTCCTCACTCATGGCAACAGAATACCCCACAGGACCCCCATCTAATAATCCAACTCTCGGAGACTTGGGTTCATTTCGAGCGACACCCCTGCCAGCGACGTCTGAGTCTCAGGCTTGCTCCACGTGGGAGGAAGGCTGTGGACGTGACTGTGTTAGCACCGGCTAAATGCTAATACAACGTTAGAATTGAGTGGCCCAGCGTGTGCGTGACAGCTGTCACCCGGAGGGACAGCTTCCCTGTTGGTGAGTCAATAAGGAAAAGAACCCTGTCAGAGGGCACAGCCCACGACGGAAAGACAGAAGGACACAGTGAGGTGCTGGGTATTTCATCTATGGAAGCACAGATGGACTTCAGGCTGACTATTACCAAGTGTCTCCTGTCACGGTGTGTCAAATCTTGCTTTTCAATTGTTTAAGACTTTAAGTGGCCCCCGGTGAGGTCCAATGGTGACGGCCCAGACTTTCTCGGGTCTGAGGACCCACCGAAACAGGACGATCAGGGATGGAAAATGGGGTTCACAGCCGAGATTTCCCACGACGGGGACTGTGGGTATGGTGTGTCGTGAGGCACTGTTAGCTTATGAGCCATCACAATTAGCACACAGAGCACGAAGACAAACAAATAAACATAAAATTCAGGCAGAAAAAGGGATTTTCTAGTCCAAAATGAGATTTTTTAAAACAATCGTTAACCCTCAAATTGGAAATTATGTAAGGCTAAATGGAAAGAAACACCAATGAAGAGACCAAATCATTTCATGTCACTCGAATTACCAGCATTTATTACACTGATTTTCGAATGAGCGCACGGAAACCAAATGCCGAACGCACATTTGAACGTATACGTACCTTGTGTGCATAATGCACAAAATGTACCCAAAGGGAAATTCTTGTTTCTACTTTTTCCTACATCAAACACAAACTAAAAAGAAATATTAGATGTATTGGGGAGCACTGGCTAACAAGATCACGTAGGTTGCAGGCGTACGTTTCTGTGGCATGTCGTCTGCACATTGCATTGTGCGCCCACCCCCCAAAGCCAGCTCTCCCTCCGTCACCATGTATCGGGCCGCCTCCCCTCCACTGCCCGACGAGCCTTTCCCTACGGTCACCACCTGCTGCTGTCCGCATCTGTGAGTCTTCGTCTGTCTGTTCATTTGTCCCGTGTGTTCATTTGCTGCGTTCAGCTTTATACCCCTTACGTGGGTGAGATCGTCTGGTTCTTGACTTATTCTGACTTACGTCACTCAGCGTGAAACTCTTGAGAGCCGCCTGTGTTGTCGCGATGCGGTGTTTCCGAGTTTCTCGTGGCCGACTGGTGTCCCCCTGTGTATACGCGCTGCCTCTTCTTTGTCCAATCCTCGACCAAAGGACAGAGGTGTTTACAAGTAGCATCTAGGTTACCCCAGTGTCCTGCAGCTGTTCAAGGCCAGGCAGGTTCCCACGGGATTCCGGCAGCGGGAAGAACAGGCGTGGAGCCCTCGGAATGCCTGACGTGCCTTTATTCCCGGGTGGGGCAATCCACACGTGGCTTGAGCCTTGAGTCGCCCCGTGGGAAGTCCCGACTCCCTTGGTACCAAGTGCACTGGAAGCCGGCTGGGTGCCAGCAGAGACTCTCATTGGTTATACAACAGACCTTGATTCTGGGCATGCAGGCCCTCAATCACATCACAGAACCACGGTGGAGTCCCAGTTCCCCGGGTTCCTGGTGAGGGGTCCCGACGGATTTCACATTCCCTACAATTGGGCATTGCAAATTCACCTGGAAACATCGTATTTTCTTTCTAAATAAAAAGTAACATTTTCTCAGAGAGCTTGGAAGGCACACCCACCAGACCTTACTAAGTTCCTTGGAATCTAATGACACGCCTTTCCCCTCGTACCAGAAAGCGCTCCTGTGGACGAGGTGCACTCAGGCCACCTCGTTCTGTGTAAGAGGAGGGGGCCGAACAGGGGGTGGGACTCATCCTGTGCACAACTCATGTCTCTGCCACCAGGCAGTCACGGCCAGTCACTTCTGTGTTTGAGTCTCATTTCCTCTTGCTGTAACACAGGAGAGTCTAAATCCTCTTCCGCAGCAGAAAGTTACCCACATGGGGCCTAACATCTCGGCTGAGCAAAATGACGCAGCTCTCGAGACCCGCTGTGCCAGGTCCTGCGGGGGGTCAACAGTAATTGCACACATATCCATTATTGTTCACACCTAATCACTCACTGCGCACACTTAGTCATTTAGTAAAAAGGTAGCCATGGTAGGTGCTCTTTCCGCAACAAGATACGGTTTTGGAAAGGAAAGTGGAGGGCCACCTGGGGCGGGGCTGGAAGGAGTGGACACCACTCTGATCGCTCCAGGGGCGGCCGGTCTCTGGTGAGTCTCAGCTCCCGCAGCCCACCTTCCCTCCCGCCTGCTTCCGAAATGTCTCAAGATGAGCAAGACAAGGGTGTGAAAGATGCTCTTGAGGTGGCATAGATAATTTAAGCGCTGGACGATTCCGGAGACTTTTCACTGGGACTCACATTCTGAGCAGGATGCGGCGGGAACGTCGTGGGTGTGCCCTGGCAGCGCTGATGGATTTGCTCCCACGCAGGCCAGCAGGAAGTCGGGGCTGGAGGAGAAAGCACAGAGAAACCACTGTGGAAACCGAGGCGGCAACAGTGAGTACGTTGCAGCTTCCAAATGAGTTACGGTGCAAGTAGCACAGGCAGTCGGCAATGAAGGTGTGCCAGGGGGAGGTGTGGGCATCATGCCAAATAGGGGCACTCTCGTTGGGAGCTCGGGAGAGGTTAACGTGGCACACCTGCGACACATGTGGCACAGGAGGCGCATTGGGGGAGGTTCCCCGCATGGTTCCGAGAGGATGGTTCTGGTGCGAGCTGGAGGGACAGCGTGGTGCAAGGAGGAAGAGCAGCAGCTGGGAGATTTATGGGGGAGGTGCACAGAGCCCCTCAAAGCCCATCTGACAGCTGCCTGGGCTCCCGGGGTGCAGCGGGGGAAGCCCCTGTGCTGCACAGTTCAGTGTTCCTGACAGAGGAGGCGCTGGGGCCCTGGTTTCGCAGAATCTCAGGGGAATATGCAGGGCAGTGGTGTTGCTGGTTCAGAGAAACAAGGGCAGGGCCACCTGAGCCAATGAGAGAACTTTTGCCACCATCAGACCCAGAACGGCACCTCCTTTCAGGGTAGCAATTCCCCGGCGTGGGGCTCTCCCTTGACTTCTAATGAGTTCATGGAGCAATTGCTCATCATGTGCCACGCACGCCACATCCAGTGGTGGTGACTCACCGTGGAGGCGCAGCGTTCCGACAGGTGCCCGCGGGTGGCCCCCAGTCCAGCCCCCCACCCCGTGTGTGCACGTGCACGCATGCGTGCGTGTGATTTTCTTCGTTCTGGAGTCAGGGGTCCGCAGAGAGGTTCCTAGCCCCAGTGCCACTTCAATTAAAGGCAGGTTTTCTCCCCACTCCTCGGGGCCCCTCCCTTTTTTCACACCAAGATCCCGACTGTTTTCCCCACTGGCCGTGTGGAGAGCTGATTGTCACTTGCATTACTGATGACATAAGGATGTTTCACAACAGTTCCCCCCCACCCCCCAAAATGACACAGACTAATTTTGGCAGCGAAGAGCGTTGGCCTGTGAGGTAGAAGTTCTCGTTTGGGGCTAACGCTAGTGGGATTGTGGACCTCGGGCTGCCCCACATCGCGGGAAGTCTCCTCACCACGGGGAAAGTGTGCTAGACCAGGGCCAACGACCCTACAAGGCACATTCTGTCACCAGGAAGAAGACGACGAGCTGATACCACTGCGTCGCTTAATGACAGGATCCACTGCAGAAGCTGAATTGCCTAAAAATGCGCAAATTCAGACAAAAGGGCAGAATCTGCTCCCTGAAGGACATGTTTGTGTAAACTGAGGAGAAAGCAACGTGACAAGCAGGCGTTTTAAATCCTCCCGATTCTCGGTCTTGGCCTGCTTTTCAGACTCGGGGGAACGACTTGACGTCAGAGGTTCTCTTGCCTCTTTTGGTCGGTGGTGATAAGGTGCCCCGGGGATGGGGTGGGTGGACGTGGCACTGTGCTCATCTGCGAGGGCCTGTGCCGGGTGCAGGTCATGCTGCTGCCAGCCTCGACCCTGAGGACTTCAGAGCCACCCGGGGCCATGTGTGTGTCATCCGCACGCAGAAGAGGGGGACGCGGCAGCAGCAGGCACATGAGTGACAGTGATTTCAACCTGGCTGTGCTTCAGGTATGAAATTTATGCTGGAATACTGATAGATGCAAAATTTGTGTGGTCAAAGAATATGTAATTTTTGCCACGGGGTGGGGCCCATGAAACATCATCCTTGTGATTGATTGGGCACTGGTAGGTTTAAGAACCTTTTCTTCTAATCCAATAGTTTCTGCCTGTTAAGATAACATTTTTGATAAGAGCGGATGTTTTCATTATCCACTAGTCCATGCAGACTCTCAGGGTAAAGCTTCTTATGTCAATAATGAAAGCAACTCAGTAATATGTGAAGAATGATTTTAAAAATAGTAAATAATGCATTGGGAATCCTCAAGGAATCTGAAGTACCTACAAGGTGTACTACCCACTATATGTTTGCAGCTGATGAAGGAGATGGTTACAGAGGAAAACTACAAGAAGGCGGTCTTCCACGGTTAGCAAAAAAGCGCGTCAGGCAATAATACTCCGGCCTTTTCATTTTGAGTCAAGCGAGTTCCACAAGAGAGGCGGATGAATGAAGTCCACAGTACTCAAAATTGTATTTTAAATTCACAAATGACTCATCCCAACCATTTCATTTTATGTATATGTTATATTTTACATACCAACATTTCAGAATATTTTCACAAACACGACCTGATTTTATCTTCAAACCAATTGTGTGCATTGGGTGTCATTATTAATTTCAACATAAAAACAGGCAAACTAAGGCCAGTGACTTGCCAAACTCGTGCCCCCTTTTAGGGGAAATCAGATCCAGAAAGATACTTATATAGCAAAGCTGAAAAGTACAAACATTAACCTTTTTGTAACCTAATAGGCTATTTTCCTAATTCTGTTATTTCCATAACTATGCAATTGGTCCTAAATTTAGTTTAGTTTTGTTTTTCATTAGACGGATTGCCATAAACGTGTTTTTCAAATCTGTAGGCTGTTGTCTAACTTCGGCCTGACCTGGCGATTTCTCGTCACTGGCCAGAGCTCCTCCCACTCCGGCAGAGGCGGCGCGCACGCGGCCTCCGAACTCTCCAGTGGCACCGCAGTGGCCCCGCACAGACGTGTGAAAGACATATATTGTCTTTAAAGCCCGCACCTGGCATCTAAGTGCTTTCTAAGAAAGGAAGCAATCATTTTCAGAACCTCTTCTGAAGGGTCAGAGCCAGAGCAAACCACGACCTCGAGCTATTTTACCTGCTCTCTGGCGGAGTGGCCCTCGCCACTGGGAGAGGCCTCCCCTCGCCACTTAGTGGGATACCCTGACCCGGTGTCCAAACTGCCGTCCAGAGGGGCTGGAGTCTCGGGCAAGATACGCCTTGCCGTTTGGCTCATGTTCCCCATTTCTGTTGCCCTGGTTAGGTTTCTATCAGGACACCCTTCTTCACTGTGCCTGAAATATACCCTGTCCTACTTCCGTGATGTGCAGTAGAAAAATGGCAATGGGAGCGCCTGTACTGTCCCTAAAAACAGCCACTCGGTGCAGGGACCCATCAGGAGGCTTTTCAAGGAGAAAACCTCTCCAAGCGGGATCTTCCGATGTTTCGCTCCAGAATTCCCTCAGAGCAGGCTGGGCATCTATTTTTAACAAGGTCACCTTGTCTACACCAGCGCCTGACAGTCGCTGGCGCAGGACAGTGTCCCTGAGATGATTTGTCATGTGTTCCTTTTGATGGCCTAGGAGAGTCGTCTTTTGATACATGCAGTTGATATTCACGTAGGGCGGCAATGCTGTGTTTTTAAAAGCTGTGAAGGCATTCGCGAACATTTAACACTAACAATCACAGGCTCTTGTTAACTTTGCTGAAAAAATTATAGCGGTTTGTCTCCATATGTTGTGTGTGCTCGTTGCGATGGCTCATGAGGTGACTCTGTCTCACGAGAGGACAGAGACATAGGAGCCAGTCATGACAGTAATGTAGGGGGTACACCCATGTTTTCTCTCAGACGCAACCATAGGGTAGCTGGTCACGAGATCCAATAAGGTCCAGGTTGTCACCTAATGTGACCTCAGTGGGGAGCCCATGAGTTTTCTGATAAAATAGTGGGTCGAGCTGTCAAGCTGTGCCTTTGCATGATGTGACACTTCTAAGAACCCATCAGACGGAGGCCCTGCTCTCTGGAACGGGTGTCAAACTGGCAGAAAGACTGTCCTTCCCAGAGGAGCATCAGCATGTTATGCCTTTTCTTCCACAGTTTCTTTTTGAGAACCTTCTGAAGTAAACAGTGTTCTGTAGGGATCAGTTTAGTTACCATTGGATCATACGGCCTCTTGAACCCTCTTAAGTGGCTGCACATAAACCATAAACTATAAGAAAACAGACACAGGGGGCCTGAGGCCCTGGGTGCTCACACTCTTTCCTGGGGACCCCTTGTACCCCGAGTGCATGGGCCCAGCTGTGACTTTAACTGCATGCCCGTGGCAGTGTCCGCCTGTGCTCCGAGTGGTGGCGAGTCCCACTGTATCTCATATTTCTGATGAAATAATGTGTGTTGTCTTTACTTGTCTCATGGGTCTCCGTGGGCTCACCCTGACTGTGTGAATAACTTCCACACTCCGGAGACCGCCTGGCCTGGGAGATCAAGAAACCACATCAGTCAGATCAGTTCCACTGGTTCGAAACCAGGAAGAGGGGGGGCGTTGGAGGCACAGGAAGAAAATGAGGCTTCATGGGAACAGCCGAGACCCGTGGGGGGATGATAATCGAAGCCACAGTCATGGAGGGCAACGGGAAGTTGGACATTTTCCTTCTTCTACCGCGCAGCCACGAGAAAGTCGACATCGTTTCTTTAGAGACGGGGGAGATAAAATGACATGCATCTATGTTAAAAATCTGCTCCCAACTTATTAAGCATCTGAAATGAGAATGATGCTACATTTAAAAAAAAAACCTAAGTGTCTCAATGCTGCAAGTATTTCCCATTAAGTAGGGAGCTGCTGTTCTAGAAAGAACAGGACAGAGGTTTCGTTAGAGCTGCGAGAAAGGTTCTGTGTGTGAACTTTGCTTCCTCGCTGCCTCAGCGCCGTCATCCAGTCCCCTGAACAGTGAGCAGACCCTACACGGCCGCGTCCCCACGAGTGAAATGCAGCAAGTCCTAGTTAACTTTCTCTCTGATGTCGAAGGCAACACAAAATAATAAAAAGAAGTATCTTTTCAGTTAAGATGAAATAAATGACTATCTGGTTGCTTATAAATCATTTTGTGTGCATATGTTGATGACTTAGCCAGGAAAATAAATATGCTTCCTTTGTAAATAATAATTTATAATGTACAAGCCAAATTTTGCATAGATAAATTGTTTAATGTTGTAAATTGTGCAATATATATGCACGCCTTTCTGTGCTCAAACGGGATGTTTAAATAGGAAACACATTTATCAACTTGTGCTGCATTTAAATTCTTATTATAAAATATATTTCCCGTCTCAATTCATGGTAATTTTCATGCTAATTAGTATATTTGCATTTTTACCACATGCATAAATTAGCATATATATCTAGCTATATGTCTACTGTATATGTGAAAATGCTTTAAAAGCTAAGAATAACTTGCAGAGTTTATTGTGAGGTGAGGGCTGCTTAATATTTACAAATATATCATTCCTATAATAAGATGCTATGATACAAATAATATTTGTTCAATAAACTGTTGACTGAGTCCTTTGCAGATTATTCAAGGCGGTTAACAATCCTGAAAAACTGATTAAAAAATAGAACTGAAAAAAATCTCTAATTTTGGGCCTTCTGTAAAATAATGTGCTGCACATCCCTCTGGAATTCTGCCCCTTGATGTGGGTGTAACACTACATAAAAAACCTAGACCTTCACGTTTGCTAGCTCTGTAAAGAGGACAAGACACGTCTGGGCTTTAAAGGGAGTAAGCTGTTCAGTTCAAGGGCCGTAGGGAGCGCGCTGCGGCAGAGGCTGCGCATCACTGTGCAGCCCGAAGCGCGCATCCAGACGCGACCGGCCTGCGCGGGCTTCCCGAGGCCTGGCGCGACTCGAAGGCTCTTCGCAGGGCCTGCTGTGTCTTTCCTGGGGAGACACCCAGGGGAGCTGCGGTTTGGCAGGCACGCAAATGAGAAGCCCAGACGGGTCTCTCCGCTGCTCTAGAGCTTAGGCGGCGGGTCTCCCGGATTTGCCCATCCCTCTTCCATGTCCCGCACCAGGCAGGTGTCCTGGCTCTGCAGGGGCCGGCAGGCCTGGGTACAGCAGCGCCCCCACCCGCACACGTGGCGTGGCAGCCACACCAGCCGCTGCTCCCGAGCTCTTGCTAACCTTCAAAACTCTTGTTGTCCCAATGTATTTATTATTGATAGGGCATTGTCTGTGGTATAATCAGTTTTTCTGCTTAGGTATTTTAAATACATTATAGTTTCATTAGTTTATGGTTTACCTATTTTGTGTGGTGTGATATATTCATTTTTATGTATTTCACATGTATCTTCACCCTCTGCTCATATTTTTGGACCGTGTTCATGGATTCGGGGGGAGCCCCAGCATTCCTCAGCAGCATGGGTGAGAACTGGCGGGGCCGCGCCGGAACTACCCGTCTGTTTCCTGGTGGCGCAGCGTTAGTTAGGCTCCTGCTGCACGGTGCACCTCCGACTCCCACAGAGCTCTCTGCGGGAGGCGTATTAATCTTCATTTTTACAAACGACGAGACGGATACTAAGTAGCACACTCAGTAGAGGTGAGGCCTGGGAAGCTAATAGACGGTGATGCTGGAGTTGCAGCTAGCTTTATTTTACATGCAGACCTGCCACTCTTCATTAGAGGAAGTTATCCCCTTCGACAGATCTATTTAGGAAGTATGTGGTTCATTTTAACGATGATTTTAGTTCATCCTAGTCTGTTTTTTATGCGCTTGTCACTTCCAACTATTAATTTCTGATACTTGGGTTCCTGAGTCTTGAATCTGAACTGAGGTCGCCAACTGCACAGTATAATCAAGAATCACCTGTGAATTCCAAATTGTAGTTGTAGGTGCTGCGCATGTGCACGTGTGTGTGTGTGTGTGTGTGTGTGTGTGTGTGGGAGATTATTGGCTTGGTTGGGTTTATTCATGGCCGCAAACAGTTATCTGGATGTTTGAAGCATTATGCAAGCACGCCGGCATTGGTATTGCTAACATAGCCCGTTAGTTATCTAAACCTGCAGGGTAAACCGCTCCAACAGGACTTCCGATCACTGCTGTGTTGTGGTGCACGATTCTGAGCTGACATCAGGTCTCGGTTCAGCTGGGCGCCTTTCCTGCTCTGTGTGGCAGTGGCCAGGCTGACTCGTGTCTTTGCAGCTGGTTAGCGTCTAGGGACAGCTGGTCTTGGAGGGTGTCACTGCTGTTTGGGGCATAACCTCCTCTCCACTTGGTGCCTTGTCTTCACTGAGACCAGCCTGGATGTGGTCGCGACATGGCAGGCAGTGTCAGAAATGAGATGAAAGACCTTCCGAGGCCAACGCTTGAAGGTCCCACGGTGTCACTTCCACCATGCTCTCTTTGCCCAAGCATGTCACAGGGCCAGCCCACATTCAGGGCAGCGGGGAACAGGCCTCTGTGCTTCACAGGAGGAGGTGAACAGACTTCTTTGGCACTTTCAATCCACCATGAACATAGGAATTTAGAATTCAGTGGGCACAATGAAGCTTTCAGCCCCAAACAACCCACAAGAATCCAAATATTCCTTGTTTGAGATAAAAGGGAGCTCTGCTTTTCCTCTGCAGCTATGGTATGCATGGCTTTCCTAGTTCCAGCACTCATTGGCTCCGATGCCTCTCCCAGGATGAACGTCCAGTTGCAGGGCTTCTCCCATACCGAGTGCCCAGCCGCAGGCAGGACGGATCACACTGTGACACTGACTACCGAAAGCAGGACACGCGATGTCCTCTCCGTGTCTGAACGAAGTGGTTGGGGTGCCGGCTGGAGTCCTGGCACCTTTTCTGTTTGGCACGCCACCTGGTGAACAGACGCGGTTCATTGAGAAGGAAAGTCATTTATTTATGCTAAACACAACGCACAAATCCCAGCAAGGTTCGCATTTGCTTCGATCAGACAAAGGAGTGATGTCTGACTCTGGACACAACGCCAGCTCGAACCCCAGGAGCCTTCAGACAGACTTCACAGTGCGGTCCGCTCTGAACGCACTGCCTGACGTCCTTGGGGGAGGCCTTCCCCGGGACAACGTGACATTGGGAACCAACACTCTCTCTGCAACACAGCCGATCGTAAACAAAACATTCAGTTAGGTGATAAAGTGTTTCCGGGCTTTTTCCTGTATGTCTCTTTTAAAGAAAAATCACCCTATCATTTGGTAAGCTTCTCTGAATTTTAATATTTTGTGATAATTAGCCGTGCTTCCTTTTCAAGCTACCTGTGTAATTAACTGATGTTATTCCAACAAATTTAATTTTTCAAAAGAAGAAAGTACACTTCCAAAAAATAATTAGCTTCAAGATGAGAAACTTACTATAATAAATTGCTAAATATTGCACCGTTGAATAAATGATTGACCTACTGGAAAGTCTGGGATCCTGTGATGCAGGCACGCGGGTAGGTAGTGTTTGGGTGGAAAAGCCCACTAACCACGTACCGTGGCCCTGCTGGTGACTGAGACGTGACACGCCTGAGAGAGTTATCTGAATGTGTATATCGGATAACGATGACTTTCATTACTGATTAGATAGGTTCAGATGGGAACATACAGGAAAAAAAATGCCAGATTGAAATAATAGCTAGTGAATTTACCGTTCCAGCTGACGCTGACTTCACTCACTAATCGAATCACTGTCCATTAAATAATGAAGCAAGAATCTCCTTCGAGCAACAAAGGTGCTTCGCTGAAGTCATCCCGTTAGTACCGGCTTCCGTCCCCCGTGCCTCCAGCATTTCCTCCGTCTTCACGCTTCCCCATCTGTCACTGCTGAGAGCAGTGACCCCGGAGTCGACATTTCAACCTGGATTCGCTTTTGCACACCCTCGATCACTCCCTGTGTTACATTTGTTGTATTACTTTCAGAGTTTCAATCAGGGCCATGCCATTTTGAGCACGGAGATGCACTCTTAGATCTTATAATGTTTTTCTGTTTAATTAACGTAAGGAGTAAGAGTGAGGCATCCTTAGGAGTTGGTCTAAGAGGTGCAGTGGCCCAGGGTTCCTCGGGTCTAGAAGCCACTTAACACAGTACACGGAAACCCTTTTATTAATTAACCTTTCTTGGTGCTACCAGAAGGTGCGTTCATGGTGTTACTGATTTAAAAATTCATCATAGTTATAAAATGCTACTCCACACAAGAAATGGAAAGTAAAATTTTATTCAAAGCATAGATTTTTTCCTTTAAGTTGTTTGCTTTTATTTGTTTTTTGGCCATAACTATAAAAAAGAAATAAAGTAGATGTGATTCTCTTTAGGAGCAAGACACATATTCTCATGCGTATATATAAAAAAATCTAAAGACAAAGGCAAAGCATATCATATTTTTATTTAATAAAGGGACTTTTTATTCCTGCATACTCCCTCTATGATTTTACTTTTCATGTTTTGGTTGTGTAATACACATTTTACATCTGTTCAATAGATTTTGCAATTCACTAAAAAAATGTACACACAACTCATTCAAAGTGGCTGAGAGTAATGTTTTCAAATCACTTATAGCAATCTTTCTATCTAAATACCATGTTAGTTACTGCAATTACTATGCTAAATATGAGACAGGGATGATTGAATCTCATTTAGAAACGTGCCAAAGCAGAAAGCGAGCACAGGACCCCGGCCGTGCCCGAGAGCGCTGAAGGTCATCGCTCATCACAGTCAGCCCGCTAGCAATTGTTCACGGCGTATTCGTGTGTGCTGACGCACTGAGGCTGAGTGTGACCTTCCTTATGCAGAAATGGAGTTGTGGCAGATGTAATGAGTTAGGATGAGGTCATGTTGGATGAAGCTGGGCCCCTCATTCAGCGTGATTGAAGCATTGTCTCTTCATAAAATAAGGAGACAGCCATACGAAGGTGGGGCCATGCAGAGAGACCATGTGACAATGGAGGCATGGGCTGGAGTGACACATTTATAAGTCACAGTTTTCCAAGGGTGGCAGGCAACCACCAGAAGCTTAAAAAAGCAAGGACAGGGCATCCTGTGACCTGAGATCACCAGTCGGCCTCAGCAGCCTTCAATACCCCACCTCGAGCATTTAGAATAAAATTGCCACTGTTGCCCTCGTATGGTCTTTAATTCCTGTTATCACAGCCACTTCTATGGGTGAGACAACGTCAGCAAGATCTGTTTTCAGGGACCAGTGTTTAAATGTGCCTTAGAGAGAAGAGCGGCGAGAGGCAACTGAATATACCATTTTATACAGATGAGTATAACATCTTGGTGTAAACACTTCTGTGTTCCGTACCCAGTGGCATGCCTGAAATAGACTAAGGGCTGAATAACCATCTTTCTTGAATGAGAACGCTAAGAGGATCCTAAAGGTCTGGTTCTAGGACTGCCAAGTGCAACCACGTCCCCAGCTCCATTCTTGACAAGACCACAGGTCCTGGGAACAAAGGCTCTGAGATCCGGTGTGGGCTCTCTGAGAACGCAGCTGAGCTCTTATTCCAGACTGGGGTCTCTTCGTTCATAATTAGGTGCGAGGTCTAGGAAGCACACAGAGTCCTCCTGTCAGACCCCACTTACTGTCACGCTGTCTTTCTTTTATTTGTTTCTCTAAAACATGTTCCTTCCTCAACTCTGAGTATTCATATTATGACTTTGGGCAAGATACCTAATGGACCCATTGAAACTCCACTTTCCTCATCTACAAAATAAGTATATATCCACACTGACCACACAGGGTGCTGTGAACACATAGTCATGTATAGTAAATGAATTCCGTAGTGTCTGGTTACTCAGAAGAATGGTGGAGCTATGGCGATGAACTATTTTCAAGACCCTAGTCATGCATCACCCACTTCACGTTCCCTGTTTCCTCCTGTGCTGTGTGCCCACAGGGCTTCCACTCTCTCACCTCATCGGATGTCCCTTGTTCCTTGTCTGCTGTCCTCAGGTCCGGGGCTGCAGCCGCCACAGTGCCCATCATGAATAAGGTGCTCGTGAGTTTTGGATGGGTTTAGTTAGGAGCATTGTAAAGACCTATGGGCAACAGGGATGGCTGGGTCATCTGTGTGAGGGAAGAGAGTATGAGCTTCTGGAGGGGCCGTGTGGAAAAGGGTGGGGTTCTGAAAACAGTAAAGGAACCAAACCAAAGTTTGCCCTCTTGATATTGCCTGAGGCCAGCCCTCCGCATAAATACTTCTGTTGTTGGTGAAAGATTGTGTGTCTGCTCCTTGGTGGCCCGTAGATTTTAGGTGTTCTGAACACGCAAGCTTGCCATCTGGCTTCAGCACGGCAGCAGCGGGAACTGCAACTTAACATCCCTTGGACCAGACTGTGGGTGTTTGTAAGTCTTTCTGCTCAGTCTTCACTCTCCTTTCGTGCCTTTAGGTGATATCACATATTATGTGTCCTACAACAGAACTATTTTCTAGATCAAGAGTACTTTCTGATGCTTCAGCATTTCATTTCTTTCTGGAGATGATTTCATGACTGTCGATGTACAGTGCAGGGCTTGGGAGCAGAGGAGGGGGTGAGAGAAGGGGTCTCAGCTCCAGGACACATCTGTGGCTGGTTCTGCAGACCTTCAGGTTACAGAAGAGGAGGGGAAATGCAGTGTAACCCCCCCCTTCCAGTTCCAACGACGTTGAGAAATGATCGACTTCAAGAGTTTGTTTTAACTTTGTGTCTCTTGATGGCTTCCGTCATGCCCATAACTGTTAAGAAGACCTCATAGATAATACTACAATTTGGGGGAATATGAGTTTTTAGGCACTCATTTTCTTAGTTTTTTTTAAAACTTTCTATTTGTACTCTGGGCTGAGTGGCAGATGGGAACACATTGAACAACAAAAACATATCATTTCTGTTATCTTTCTGTCCCATTGGAGATTCAAACTATGGCTACCATGCGGTAAGCTTTGGGAGAGAGAGGTAGTGGGTTTTTTGTTCTTGGTTTATTGTCTTCGTTGTGAATTGAGGGTACTGAGTGACCGACAGATGTCAAACAGGGAAACTGCATTCTCTACTATGTACTGTATAAGCATGGCTCTGTATAAGCCATAAGCGTGGCTTATACAGAGGGCTCATACAGAGCATCGCTGACTGCAGAGGTTTGGTGAGTAGCTTAAATCACGTGCTTGCTATTTCCTGTTTGTTTCTCCAGATCCATGGCTTGGTGGTCTCCTCACCTGCTCTGTGACTTAGATGTTGCTCTACTGTTTACATACATCACCCAGATCCCCTTACCGTGTGACTTCTGGTTGAATCTGGCTGATGGGAGGCAGGAGGAGCCTCTGGGAAGGAGGGGAGAAAGGGGCCAGAGTATTCCTCCTCCTCCTCACTTCTCCCTCCTGTGGCCACAGCTTCTTCTGGATCGTGGCTGTGACAACCTCTGGGTTCGCAGAAATGAAGGTTTTCTGTTATTGTTAGTCCCCAGATGCTTCACTCTTCCTTCTCAGTTGCCTTCATCTTTACAATTCTGTAAATGGTCTCTTGCTTAAGTAATTGGCCCTCCAAGTTAGCCGTTTTATCCATGAATGTGCAGAATCTGTGATGAGAGTGGATCGAGGAAACTGACTTCCAAAGTGGGATTCTGGGATTGTGTCGCTCAGATGTGTGATGAGCTGACAAACTAATATCAAGAGAACTCGAGCATCTGCAGATGCTCTCATGGGATGGAGGGAAGGATGAGTCACTTCGGAGATCAATAGACTGTGATGCTTCATCACCATGCAGGCATTTTAGGTATCCACTACTGCATAACAAATAACCGCAAACTTTGTGGCTTAAAGCAAAACCGCTGTCTCACAATTTCTGGGGGTTAGGAGGTCAGGAGGGTCTAAGCAAGGAGGGTCTATTAGCTCAGGAGCTTTAAGGAGACTGCAGCCAAGGTGTCCACTGAGGTTGTAATGATCCTTTGGAAGGGTTCACCGGGACTGGGGTCTGCTCCCGAGACAGCTCACCCAGGTGAGTGTAGGAAAGAGGCCTCCATTTCTTCCTGGTCATTAGCAGGAAGGTTCAGTGCCTCATCAGGTAGGCCTCTTTGTAGGGACTGTCAAGTGTTGACACGTGGCTGCCTTGGCCTGGAAGGAGCGATGCAAGAGGAAGCCGCAGTGTCGTTTCATGGAAGCATGTGGTGTGGAAGCGTGTGGTGTGGGAGCCAGAAGCCAGATGCCTGCCTGATCCTGTTCATTAGGAGGAAGTCACTACATGTGGTCCACATGCCACAGGGGGGGGAGTCAGGTCCTGCTCTGCTCAAGAGAGGGTCAAGAACCGTGTGGACATGTTTTAAAACACTGTGGGTGGCAAGAGTGATCACAAAGAATATAAAATAGCTGGCTCTTTCTGATTGTTCTTAAAAATCTACACATCGAAATGAACATGGAACACATGTAGATGGACAAACTTGCATTCTTGTCTCGGCACATGGGTGACGAATCAGAAAGCATCTGGGATGACTTTGGTAGCATGTCCTACTTTTTATAATCACAGGGACACCATGGCTGCGCGTGAAATCAGAGAACTGTGTCTAAGTGTCCTGGAGTCGCAAGGTCCAGAAAGACCCAACCCCATCAGATCTCTGTGCCCTGGGTGAAAAGGGGTGGGAGCTGAGATGTGAGGGCAGGACCTTTGGAGAGAAAGAGCATTCTCCAGGCCTGAAAACTTTCTTGTTTCTGCCCAAGAAGAAACCACCCTTCTCTTGCACAATGCATGTGGAGATAGAAACTTAATAGTTTTCATATCCGAAGGATTGGGGTCAGATGGGCTGGGTGTTTACAAAGTTAGAGAAGCAGTGGTTCGAAGACAGAATCTGCCCAGTGGAGAATCCAGGAGGAGAAGTGACGAGGAGGTGGGAGAGAACCACTGGATGGGAACAGCCCCAAAGCACAGGGAGAAGACATTCAGAAGGAAGAGTAACAGCGGTCAGCTCCCGGGAAGCCCATTATTTGGGCAATAAACTATTAATTCTACCTTTGTGTTCTTTCAAGCCCAGGACAGCTGTGTGCAGTCCCTCTGACACCACCGCATGCATGCTGTCGTCAGCCGTCCCAGGGGACAGGAGTGGCCCTGTGCCCAGTTTCCACCTCTGGTCTCTTTCCCATCTGATTTGTTTCCTGCAGACACACAGCTACAGTGATGTGTGACCTCCAGCCCACGGCGTGGTGGTCACACAACGTTGTGAATACAAAAAAAGCCAATGACCTGTCACTCTGCTGGTGACATTGTAGTCTGTAACTTTGTCATGAAAGCTGTCACAAAACACAAATAAGGTGGCATAAGCCAGATATTAAGGAGACTACTTTGAATGGGGAGGGAAGGCATGAAGACCGCTGCTGGAATGAGAAGAGAAACAGCATGTGCTCTGGGGGTCGAGGAGTTCTGACGGACTCCAGGGTGTTAGCATCACCTCTGAGTGTAAAACCGAAGCCGGAACAGAGGACGTGCACCACAAACAATTCTTGAATTAATAAATAAAAAATAACAGGTAAAGCGGAAGGCTTTTCATTTACAGGGTGAGTGAGACATGAGTGTGTTCTCAAAGAAGAGAGATCATTTCTTTAGTCTGACTTTCCTCGTAGAAGTGGAAATTGATTTGTGCATGCATTTGCACCTCCGCACGCAGAATCAGTAAAGGAATTTTTTTAAGCCCCAGGAATTGGCTGTGACGAGGTGGTGGTTATTCTCAGCACCCCCCTACCGAGCAGGTTCGTACTTCCAGCTGATTGTCTTTCTCCCTGCAGAGGGCTCTTCCTAATGCCAACGGTTTATTTTAAATCGTTCTCTGAGATTGAATATGCCACGGCACCTCCTTAACTGTTACCCTGGATTTCTCACTCGCATTTGTTCTCTTGTTAAGTGCTCCACATGAAATTGTATTTTTTCGTGAAATGCCTATTTCTGGTATTTGGTAATTACTGACAAGGGCCGCCCCTCCCAGGTCACAGAACAGCGAGCACAGGCAGCGAGGTAGGAAGATGTTCTTGAAAATCTACAAGATTGGGCCCAGTCCCACTGTCCCACAGACACGTGCAGGAAGGCCACGTTTGGCCTCGTGACCTCGGAGGATCAAAGCGCACTGCCCCACAGGATTGCTCTGGGGCGTCGGTGCAGGAACCCGACAAGCAATAGCAGCGACCATGAAAGGAGGGGCCTCAGGAGGAGACGCTGAAGAGCTTTCTCCTCTTCCTTCTTCCATAGAGCAGGGGTTGAACGGGGTTCACTGGGCGGGGGCAGGCTTGGGAGCAGACAGGACAGGGCCTCCGGGTGGTGCGGGGGTGGGGTGCGCAGGCTGCAGGGCAGAGGGCAGAGCCGGGAGGGGCTAGCCATGCGTCTGGCTGAGGCTGGGAGGTGGCCTCAGTAGGAGAGTCCTGGAGTGTGCCCAGGGGCCTGGACAGCGATCCTGTGGTCTACGATCATTAACTCAACAATAGATCATGGCATTCTTTTTAGTTTTGTTGTCTAAACTTACGTCTTTTTAAACAACAGAAAGACAATTCTGATTATTTCAAAGCTTGTGATACTTTTCACCCTGTCTGCAGGGATGACAGCACGTGGGAAACACTCAATGATGGAATAGAAACAGCAGCCAGCCCGCACTGGGTCCCGGCTGCCATCTCCTGCAGTTATTGATGCTCTTCTTCCCGGAGAGAAAAAGTGGACAAGGTCGATATTTTTGAGGGTAAAACGGTGAAACACTTGCCACCAGAATACTTTAGGGCTGATTTTAATTCTACTCTTTCTCCAGGTTATTGACTAACCTCTTTTCGGTCTCAGAGGACGTTTGTGGACTCACACACAGGAGACGTGGTTTTGTGTTTTCGTTCTTTGCGGCTCTCTCCTCTGGCCTGTTGTGTTTGGCCCTCGGGGGTTGCAGGCCGTCCCTCCCCATCCTTTAACCCGCCCGACGCACGGAACCCAGAGCGGGGACCTGGTGGCTGCACAGACTGGGCGGCCGTCTTCCTTCTGGTTAGGCCTGTGGTCATTCTGCGAGTAATTGGTTCACGATGATGTGCCACATGAAAAGGATGACAGGACATCTGCTTGACAGTTGGTATTTGGGAACAACCTCATTTTTATTTGGGAAAAACACTGTTGTTCGATTATTGAAGTCTCCGGTTCTTATTATTCTGTGTGGATACCTTTTAACTCATAGTGTGATATACAATATATATAAATCACAATTTATATATAATTATATACAAGTCACAATGCATATATAATTGTATACAAATATTTTATATATAATTATATAAT